>UELW01000015.1:0-273577 GCA_900490495.1 Danionella dracula | reverse complement strand
CACATGCTTCATTGATATCAAGGTATGAGCTTAACTCATGTTTGGAATAAGTAATAAATTGCTGTTTTCATAAATCATGTCTCTTGAGTATTAATTTCCATGACGCTGTTCATTGATGGATCTTAAGTTTGTATATTCTTTATGCTGCAGAGGTGACAAGCACCTGCCTCAGTCAGCGAGGCTCCCAGGGGCCTCACAGAAGAACTCCTATTTACTCTACCTGACACACACTAGGTGAAAGCAACTGCTAAAAAAGCGCTATATAAAAACTTGATTGATATATGTTCAGAGGATTGATCAAATATGCAAAAAAAAAGACATCTTTGAAACAAAAAGATAAATCACTCAGAAAATTTGATTAAATATACAGAAGACCAGAATCTTTCAGAGTAAGAACACTACCAAGAGTTACATCTTCCTCGCAGGACTACATTTCACATCAACACCTGTGAATCAGCTTAAAAGATACTTCTTTGATTTTATTATTAAGAAGATATTTATGGGGTAAAACCCAGACTTTCTTCCAAGGAATAAGATCTACAATACCGTTCCAATAAGGAATCACATACGGTTTTGTTTTGATGTTCTGATGTAATAACGCTCTAATTTTGATGTTATTTCTAGAGTGAGACTTGGAAAAACAAATACTACCTATTTCTGTTTCTGTTAAAGGGATCAGCTGACTGTAATAGAGTTGGTCCTCTTAATAATAACAATGTTCTAGAGGGGATAGCGTTACTTACAATAGCATAATCTATGGGGGATATAGATGTGTAAGAATTTCTAAATTCTAAATATTTATGAACAGACCCTTCTGAATTCACTAGCTGAGTGACTAATGTAATGTTGTTGTTAACCCAGTTCTGAAAAAACTGAGACTTATTGTTGTAAAGAATAACACTGTTATGCAAGTAATATTTGTGAGGAGACAAGTTATGTTTGAATATAAGTGACCAGGCTAAGAGCATCTACTTATTAAAGTTTGAGAGTTTGATGGGGATTTTACTAACTTTGTAATTACATCTCAAGAGAATCTAGGCCTCCGACTTTTGAAAATATTAGATTAGGAATTACGTTCCAGAGTGAATGTGGGTTCTTCAGAGAATTGTTGATCCAATTTATTTAAAAGGTATTATTAAGAGTGCTGAGAGCTAAATCTAATCCAACTTCTTTAACTGAATTTATAACTACAGATTTTCTAATAAAATGGGTTTTATTTTTCCAAATTAAGTTATTCAACAAATATTCCACTTTTTAAATAGCATCATTATTTACTCCTAAGGAGAGAGCAGCATATGTCAATCTCGAAAGATCTTCAGCTTTAGAGAGCAGAACTCTTTCTCTCAGAGATAAGTCTCTTTACAGCCAAGAATTACATTTATTTTCAGTTTTGGAGATCAGAGGGTTAAACTTTACACTACATCTTATTTTAGAATCTTTGGTAATGGTTATTCCTAAGTAAGTTATTTGGTTTTTAACAGGTATATTGCAGACATGTGAGTCGTTATTGTTTTTTTAATTGACATTAATTCACATTTGTTAAAATTTAGACTGAAACCAGGGGCCTCAAGTATAAAACTTTGTGTAGATGTAATCCTTAAAGTGTGCGTACGCACATAAGGCAGAATTTGCGTACGCACAAAAGTTTTCAGATTCATAAAACCGCTTTATAAATCAAAATTATCTGAATATTGTGCGCAGGTGCACGTGCGTATTGCTTACCCCAATCTCCTCCCGAAATAACCATATTTGGAGGTTAAGACCGCCCATTTTGAATATGTATGATCTCCCTGCATATTAATACCACCAATAATTCGGTTAACAAAAGCAAATTCATTCTCAGATGGTGCCTTTATTGCAACATGAGTGCCGTCAATAGCACCGATTACATTGGGAAAGCCGGCGATTGCTGCAAATTGCATTTTGATGTTGGCCTGTTCAGCTTGCGTGTAAGGAAAACGGATGTATCGGGTGCCATCCCCACTATCTCATCCCATACTTATGGCATAACACGGCTCAGGGATGACTGCGACATACCCGATCGGTCTGCCAACTCTCGCTGGAAAGTACCAGTGGCCTAATGTGGTCAATACTTGCACAGGAACACACAGCGCATGGTTTCTCCATGAAGGTCTTTCCAACACTGGCCGTAATTCAGAACACAATTCCAATAGGATGGCTCTTGGAAATTGAAATCGGCTCATGAGCCAATCATCATCATGAGCAAGGAAATCTTCACGGTCTCTGAAAACACGCTCCCTCCGTAGAGCGTCATTAGCAAGGTCTTCTAACAGCGCTAGAGCATCCATTATGATGATAAGTTATATACGCACATACCTTTTTATAGCCCATTCATTAAAACAAATGAGTAAATTCAAAGTATTGCACCTGGTTAAGAATGCTAATAATGATAATTCAGGTTGATACAATTTTTTATTGGGTGATGTAATAGGATAATTTAGAAGTTTTTCATTTTAAATAGCTATTGCTATTTGGGACAGTTGGTGTAGCCAAAACACATACTCTTCTAAAAGAGTGCGTACGCACGGTCAAGAGCATCCGTACGGTGCGCACTTATTTACGCCAAGTTTATTTTTTATAAATCCCGATATGTGCGTGGAAAAATGAGTACGCATCTTTCTATGCCCATTTTGTGCGTACGCAACGTTTATACATCAGGCCCCAGATGCTTTGCTAAATGTATTAATCAAATTTAGAACTAATTGTACTGTGAAGCATTGCTCAAAAATAAAGTATAATGTGTGTGTTATTTATTCAAATATTTCCAGAAGAAGTGTGTAGGGCTAAAAATTGTGAAGCCAGCAAAAATAAGTAAGGTGAACTGGGGCATCTTTGTCTAACTCCCCAGAATAAGTTGAATCTTGGGAAGTTACGCTTTTTAATTTGATGGTGCTATTGTTGTTTTTATATAAAGTTGTATTAGCTTTAGAAAAAGGTTATCTGAATCCAAATTTAATCATTGCTTGAAAATAAATTCATGTTCTGAGGTATCAAATGCTTTGTAGAAGTCTAAGAAAAGCATATAGCCGTCACTAGAAAGAGCTCTACGTAATCTAATAGATCTAGGACTAACCGGATGTTGTTTGGGATGTGTCACATTTCCAAAAACTCAGACTGTGACTCCTCGACAATACTGTTCAAAACATCTTTTAGCCTTTTTACTAGAATTATATAATAATGATAGGGTGCCAGTTATCTAAGCATTTAAATTTTTTTTTAATCTTTGCTAGGTTTTGGGATTAATGTAATTATGCCTGTGTCATAGTTCGGGGAAGTGCTTCAAGCCTCTCTTTAAATACGTCAAAGAGAAACTGAGAGAGTTTTTCATCAAAAATCTTATAAAGCTCAGCAGTTAGGCCGTCAATACCAGGACTTCTATTATGTTTTAATTTCTTAATTGCTTGCAATATTTCAAGACGAAGTGTCACGGTGGCGCAGTGGGTAGCACGGTCGTCTCACAGCAAGAAGGTCGCTGGTTCTAGGCTCGGCTGGGTCGGTTGGCATTTCTGTGTGGAGTTCTCATGTTCTCCTCATCTTCTCCGCGTGGGTTTTCTCCGGGTGCTCCGGTTTCCCAACAAGTCCAAAGACATGCGGAATAAGTGAATTGAGTAAGAACGATTGCCCATAGTGTGAATGAGTGTGTGTGAATGTTTCCCCGCAATGGGTGCGGCTGGAAGGGCATCCGCTGCGTAAAACATATGCCAGAGAGTTAGCGGTTCATTCCGCTGTGGAGACCCCGAAAGGGATGAAAGCTGACACGAAGATGAATGAATGAAAGAATTTCAAGACGAGATAGGTCACACACTTTTTGGTCCTCTGTTAAAATAAATGTATTAACTGAATATTCCTGAACAGAATCACATTGAACGAAATCATCCTGAACCCAATCGTTATGAACAGAATCAACATGAACCCAATTGTCCTAAAACAGAATTTCATTGAACCAAAACATCCTAAACAGAATCTCATTGAACCAAAACGTCCTAAACAGAATCTCATTGAACCGAATCATCCTGAACCCAATCGTCCTGAACCCAATCGTCCTGAACCCAATCGTTCTGAACAGAATCCCATTGAACCTAATCGTCCTGAACCCAATCGTTCTGAACAGAATCCCATTGAACCTAATCGTCCTGAACCCAATCGTTCTGAACAGAATCCCAATGAACTGAATCGTCGTGAACTTAATCAACAGGAACCCAATCGTCCTGAACAGAATCTCATTGAACCTAATCGTCCTGAACCCAATCGATCTGAACAGAATCTCATTGAACCGAATCATCCTGAACCCAATCGATCTGAACAGAATCTCATTGAACCTAATCGTCCTGAACCCAATCGATCTGAACAGAATCTTATTGAACCGAATCATCCTGAACCCAATCGATCTGAACAGAATCTCATTGAACCGAATCATCCTTAACCCAATCGATCTGAACAGAATCTCATTGAACCGAATCATCCTGAACCCAATCGATCTGAACAGAATCTTATTGAACCGAATCATCCTGAACAGAATCTCATTGAACCTAATCGTCCTGAACCCAATCGATCTGAACAGAATCTCATTGAACCGAATCATCCTGAACAGAATCTCATTGAACCGAATCGTCCTACCGAATTTTATTGCACTGAATCATCCTTAAATTACTCTTCCTGATTTGAAACACTTTGATCTGAATCTCCCAGAATTGTTCTGAGCTGAAGCACACCAATCTGAATGACTTGGATCTGAATCCCTCTGAACTGAATAACTCTGGACAAATTGAGTCTTGGTGTAGTTTCCAGCTGTTCACCACCTTCTTCTCTCACACAGCTCACCTTGCTTTAAATCCTGAAATGTGTCGAAAGAAATACAAAGAGAGAGAGAGAGAGAGAGAGAGAGAGAAAGAGAGAGAGAGAGAGAGAGAGAGAGCGCGTACCTCATCGAATCGGTCGAACAGCGCCCCCTCCTGCAGGAAGTCTGGAATATGTTTCTGCCAGTTGAACTCATACAGTTTGGTCATGGCTGCTTCTCACACACACCTGGACCAATCACACAAAAACAACAGCTTCAATAACAGAGTACACAAACTATAACTATCACAGATTAAACAGTTAGGGATTTCCAAATCATCAGCTTTGAAATCAAAACGGCTGAGGAAGAGGTTCCTCCCTCCTCTCAGATCAGTTTAGGTTTGTGCAGTTGACCTCTTGATCTTTGAGGTATCTTCCAGAGAGCTTCAGTAGTTGATCTGCAGTAACTCCAGTAGATTTTGTTCACACACACAATTTACTGAAAGCTAATTTATTCGGGCAGAATCCTATCCAAGAGTACGGTCTCATAAACAGAGCTCTTCAGCTTTGCTCCAGAACTTTTGTGATCTCTATAGTTTACACTCTTTTACAAACTTTTATTCCAACGACTCCTCTGGCCTTCTCATGCTACAATTTTAATGTTCAGATTTTCTTTCATCAAATCAACTTGCTTTCTGAGAACTTTAAAAAACAGGCCAGTATCTCCAGAACGGTTTCTGTAATCTCTGAACCTGAAGCAGATGACCTCGTTCCCGTTCTGAGACCCACTGGCACTGCCCCATATTTCAGAGCTATAATGAGCAACGGTGTAGCTCCGAGAGGATGAATATTCAGCAGAACCTATGAATATTGATGTTCTGATGTACCTTCTCTAGGTTTGGGTCTTTCACTAAAAGTCAGTAGCCACTGAGCTGAATCAAACTGAACTGAAGCGAACAAAGAGATGACTCCTCTCACCCTCATTACCTCTTCCCTTCTCTCCCTCCCTCCATCCATCCCTCCATCCCTCCATCCCATCCTCTCTGCCTTACTTTCTCTTTCTCTCTCCCTCCCTCAATGTCTCTCCCTCTCTCTTACTTTCTCTCTCTTACTTTCTCTCTCTCTTTCTCTTTCTACCTCTCCACCCCCCCTCTCTGTTTCTCTTTCCCTCCTTCTATCTGCGTATGTGTGTGGTGAGTTGAGAGTGGTGTAGCAGAGAGTTGAGAGCGGTTGGGTTTTTGCCTTTGTTGGCAATAATGTTCTGTTGTTGTTTCGTTGCTTTGAGTTGTGTTTAGTGAGTTTGGGAGGAAACGAGTGTAGTCAAAACCCTTGTGAGTCTGGGAGAGGGTGCAGTGGCTGTTTGTGTGTGTGCGCTCATGGCGTGTGCAAGTTTGACGCGTCGGCACAGAGTGAAGATGCTGTCGAAGGAAAGTGTGGATGAAGTTTGTTTGTCTGTTGGTAATGTTGTGGGTCACAAGAACATTGTGTCAGCGTCGAGAATGAACTGAGCGATTGTGATTTTTGTGAACAGCGTTGCGCGAGTGCAGACATTGATTCAGACCGGTGTGATGATCAATAATGCTCAGGTAGTGGCATGAGGGTTTAGACCCTTAGTTCCCCAGCGAAAAGGTTTTATTGTCCAATGTTCCTCCTTTTATCCCCGAGGAGATGATCAGCAGAGAGCTCGTTATGGGCTAATTGAGTCCCTGATTAATAATATCTGTTAATCCCCCTGATCAAGCACCTGGTGTCCTTTATAAGATTTGTTTTTATGTTTTTTAAGGAAGGAGTGGAGGAGGCCAGGACTGCTTTTAAATTGTATCATGACATCCCCCTCATAGTGAGTTTGTTTCTTCGGATGAAGTGTTTTAAATGCAACTCCATCGATCACCTGGCCAGAGCCTGTCCCGGTTCTGAGCAGTTGTAACAGGAGGCGGAAATATCTGTCAATTAAATATCTGTGAATTATCAGCAGAGAGCTGGCTTTTACAGAGGTATCTTTTTAGTTTTTGAGTGGTTTTATGCATCATTTTAATGGCAGGGAGCAATATAGCAAGTATTAATAGCAAGAACAAGAGAGCAGACTAAGAGAGTGAAGCTGTTTAGTATTTTAAAGCGATGCCAGTAATGCTCTGACGAGGTGAAGGAGTTGGATGGGTTGATGATTTTAAGCCACAAAACAACGCTGAGCAGTGATGTAGCCTTTCTTTTTACTTGCTCTTATATTCCCGGTTCTTATTCTGTTGAAGAGTTTTTTTTAAATGGGAGGCTTTTAAAAGAGAAGACTTTTTATGAGAATGAGGTTTTAGTTTTTATAGAGGATTATCCTATTAGAGAATAGCATTTTTTAGAGACGCTAAGCTTTTAATATTAGGTGGTGATTTGAATTGAATAACAGATTTTATCGATAGGAACCATGCTGGACCTCACATGGCCTTCTCTAAGCGTCTGAAGGAGACGGTGGAGACGCATGAGCTGGATGATATTTGGAGATCTTTTAATCTGAACAAAAGACAGTACACATGGCTTAATACCAGAGACAGCATGCTCTCCATGGTTAGATTAGACCATGTTTATGGTTTTAATCATCAGAAGATGCTTTTAAAGAAATGTTTTATTGTTCTAGAAGGTATCTCAGATCTCAGATGGTTCAGTGTGTTTTATCGGAAAAGAAGTTCAAGCCCTTGTGTGTCAACTGGTTTTTTAACACCACTCTTTTAGAAGATAACAATTTTAAAGAGCCTTTTAATTTTTTTGAGTGTTTTTAAGTTTAAAAACTCTTTTAATTCACTTCAGTTACAAAGCACAAATAAAAGAGTTCTGTCAGCAGTACACTCTCAATGTAACCAGAGATATCGTCAGATCCTTAAGAGCCCTTGAAGATCAAATATTAGAACTGCAGCAGCTAGAGACTCACGGCAGGCACATTGAAGACATGAAATTGAAAAAAGCTAGAAGATATCACAGAACAGGGGGCACTCCAAGGAATGGAGAACAGAAGAGTGCCAAGAACCGATGGTCTCCCTTGAGAGTTTCACAAGGCATTCTGGGACGTGATGGGGCAGGATGTGCTGGACGTGCTACGAGACAGTCTTCGGAGAGGATCACTCCTGCTGAGCTGTTGAAGAGCCGTCCTCACCCTGCTGCCCAAGAAGGGAGACCTCACCCTGCTGAAGAACTGGCGCCCGGTCTCCCTGCTGTGCACCGACTGCAAGCTGTTCTCCAAAACATTAGCCTCTCGACTGACTAAGGTCATTGGGAAGATCGTCCATCATAACCAGTCGGTCTGTGTGCCTGATAGCTCAATATTTGATAACATCTATTCAATTCGGGACATCTTCAATGTTGCCAGCCTTCTAGACCTTAAGGACTGACATGATCTCCCTCGACCAGGAAAAAGCATTCGACCGTGTTGAACACCAGTACTTGTGGAGAGTGATGAAAGCGTTTGGGTTCAACCCGAAATTCATAAATATGGTCAAGATTTTATTCAGCGAGATTGAGAGTGTGCTGAAGGTTAACGGTGGTTTATGTGCTCCTTTTACAGTAAGCAGAGGGATCACGCAGTGCTGTTCCCTCTCAGGGATGCTCTACTCGCTCGCAATTGAAACTCTTTTAAATACGTTTGTAATTATGTTTTATTTCTAGTTTTAAGATTCCACACTGTGAGAATATGATGATTTTATCAGCCTATGCAGGCGACCTGGTAGTGATGTGGACTTTTTAGTGAACATTTTAAAAGACTTTCAGGTATTATCTTCAGCCAAAGTCAATTGAGTGAAGAGTGAAGCTGTTTTAATCGGGGAGTGGGGAGCGCAGCAGCCATCGCTACCAGAGGGGTTAGTGTGGAAGAGGGGTGGTTTTAAGTACTGTACTTGGGAGTCTAAGTGGAGGACAACACATTTTTAAACAAGAATTGGGAGGGCTTTGTAGAGCATTTTTTCTGGAAGCCCAGGAGGAACAAGAGGAGATGAACCTGGTAACGGTGACGGGGAAGGTGCTCTACAGAGCCAGCGTGAAGCTTTTAAACAACAAACTCCTGAGTGGGAGGGTAGACACCCAGTGGAGGAGAGTGAATGGTATTAGCGATGATTTTAAACCAGTGTGGAAAGCAATTTATAAACCACCGTTACCCAAGAAGACTGCTGACCTGCAGTGGAGGATTTTACATTGTTTTGTGGCTGTAAACTCTTTTATCTCAGTTTTAAACCCAGACGTGTTACACGACTGTCTTTCTGTGGACAAAGAGAAACAGCTTTTCATGCTTTTATCACTGCACTCGTTTACAGCCACTGTTTGTGATTTTAACTAGTATTTTACAGTTCAGTGTTTTATTTCTGGTATTAAGTTTGTAAAGAAACACAAGAACAAGTGCCAGCTTTTTTTATCTATCCAAAAAGAACCAAGTTGCTCAGAACACGGACTGTGATGCCATCCGCATTTTTAAAAGACTTGTGAAAGCCAGGATTTTAATTTTTATAAAGAGATTAAAAATGTTGAGTATTTTAGAAATATGTGGTGTGTGGAAAATGTGTTATGTTATGTATGTGAAGACAGAATTATGTTTATGTTAGAGATGATGGAATAGCTCTAAAACACTGTACAAAACTGATGTGAACTGAAAATCAAAGAAGTGAACCGTAAAGTGTAAAAAAAAGTGTAAGTAAAAAAAAATCTCTCCCTCACTCCCTTCTCTCCATCCCTTTCTCTATCCGACACTGTGTAAAGCTACAGATAGAGAAAGTGACAGCGCTTCATCGATCTCTTCTTCAGATTGAAAGCCTTATAAGCGCCTCTCTGAGGGTCTGTGGAAAATGCATTTCTCCTTCATGGGTTTGGGCTCATAACAAGAGTTTTCCTCTTATTTGGTCAGAAATGAAGATCACTCAAGCTATTCTTATCCAAATAGCTCTGCTCCAGTTATCAGAGCCGCTCTTTCAGAGGATTCTGGAAGATTTCCTCTGGTCTGGGGAGCTTCTCTCCCTCTCTCCATGTTTGGTCAGGTTCACTCACTAATGAAGATCCAGCCTGAACCGAACACTGTCCTGAGGAACACTCGGCTGAGTCTGAAGGAGACCACTGACATAGTTCTTCTTTGATTTACAGAGGATAAGGTGACCTATCCAGACAGACTGAGAACAAGGACATTATGAGAAAATAAGTTGCAGAAGAACTAGAGAGCGATCTCAAGCAGGAACACCTTCACACGGCTGATGTAGCTTCTTCCTGCTCTAGAGCATCTGGGTGTGAGCGCTGGTGTAGATGTTTGACAAACAGAAGCAGGTTATGTCTGTTAGCAGGAGTCTTACTCTCCTGATCCCCGCTGAGTTTCTCAGAGTCTGATTCAGTGTTTGAGGATCCTGCAGTCCTCTTTTTTTCTGCATTCATTGTGTTTTGTTAATCCTGGTTGAGTTTGTTAACACAATCTTGTGCTCACAGAGCAGTTTTTTTTCTTCCATTATTTTTAAACAAAATAATAATAACTAGTCTTTAAAGTTTGATCAGAAAACTTTATGTTGGCTTGAAAAAGCCGATTTGATAAAAGTTTGATAAAGCTTTACAAAGTTGGGGAAAGTTGAAAGGTAAACACTGTTTGAACTTTAAAAATACTAAACAGCTTTTAGCTTTGAACTTTTCCTAACTTGGTAAAGCTTCATTAAACATTTAATGAATGTATCCGTATGAGTCCTTGTCAGCATGATTAAAAAAAAACAACCCTCATGACTATTTTCCTAGCCTGAGATATAAATATATCAAAGTATTTGCCATGGTAACCAATATGATTGCTATGGAAGGGTCAGTGTCAACCTAAAATGTCCCCCTTGTCAATATTTTAACAAACCCCCATGTCTTAACTTTTTTCCTAAGCCTAGATAACGATTGTTTAAAATTGTTGCTATGGTAACCAATGTGATTGCTACGGTGGAGTCAGTGAAATTCCATAATGTTTCCCTTGTCAATATGAGTCTTATAAATCAACGCCCATGTCTTAACTCTTTTCCAAAGCTGAGATAATGAACATTGGAAATGGTTGCCATGGTAACCAATAATGCTTGCTATAGAGAAGTCAGTGACATACCATAACGTTCCCTTTGTCAATATGGGTGTTATAAACCAACCCCAATTTCTCAACTCTTCTCCTAAGCTGAGATGTGGGAGGCATTTCCAATATTAAGTCAGAGGTGACATTTGACCCCGTCTAGAGCCTAGGGGTCAATTTCTTTTTCACCTTGCTCAACATGGTATTTCTCAGACTGATACGTCCCTTAAGTCGGGTCATTTTTAAGTTTCTATGAGATTCGCAGCTTGAGCTACAGCTTGACCCCATAGTGAGTCAATGGGAAAATGTCCCAGGATTCCCAGTGATCAAGCACCAAGGAGTCTATTACCGTGAAATTTGGTCAGAAAAAGACAAATAATAATAATAGTAATAATAATAATTAAAGCTGTAAGCAGCGATGGGCGGGCCCTCACACAATGTGTCCGCAGGAACCAAATGCACTGCCTCCTAGCCTTTCAAGTTTTTTCAAAGCTGTACATGTAAAGATAATCTATATTTTTACACAAACAACTCATATAAAACCAAGAGAAGGTGTTATAAGATTAGTACAACATTGGTATACTAATGGTTGGCTCATCATTCCATAATTTTTTCATGCTTTTTGGATAAAGGATGTGAGTGCTACAGTAAGAAATCCATACAGCCCTATACGCTAAAATAAATCCAAATCCTTAAGGTGCCACAGCAAGACCGTGTGACGAACTTCTACGTTTTTGATAACTTTTGGTCCCAAATGCCTTATGAGTCATCAGACCAAATTTCAGCTCGATCTGGAAATTTTCCTAGGAGGAGTTTGTTAAAATGCGATTGTTAAGCTTTTTCGCATTCAAAGGGGCGCTGCAGAGCTGTCATCCAAGGTACAACTGCAGTGACAGAGTTAGATTATTATACTTATTGAACTTGACTTTCGAACAAATTTTGGTAACGTTTAAGGGGGCGATGTAGAACCTATTTTTAGAGCGCAGTCAAGGATATGCAGTGATACTGAATAAGTTTAGAGATGTTTGGATAACATATGTGGGAGTGTTATAGAATATTTAATCATTGTAATTCAAAAATCCAATAAGATTGAGTTTGTATGAGCCTATGTTTACTTGGGATGGAACAGGAAGTGACGTAGAGGGGCAGAATTTATACTGAAAATAATCTCAAGGGATGACTCCTTTCGGGACTCTTGTGCTCTCTCTCTCCTGCAGCCCTGTTGGCGGGCGGACGTGTGCTGCTCGCCTCTTCCTTCTCTCCTTTTCTTTCTTTCTCCTCTTCTCTCCCTTTCTCTCTCTCTCCATGATGCTTGCAATGTGATCACATGCTTCATTGATATCAAGGTATGAGCTTAATTCATGTTTGGAATAAGTAATAAATTGGTGTTTGCGATTGTGTTCATAAATTACGTCTCATGAATATTAATATTTCCATGAGAGGAGGAATTGGTCATAATGTAGAAAAAGCAAAAACCCAAAATAATCGACTTCCCGTCGATTTTGGAAACAGGGTTTACATTAGTAAAAGTTGCAGCTTGGTGCTTTACACATGTGCACCAAATTTCATTGGCATATAACAAACTGGTTTTGCAACAGCTACAAAAACACGTTAGGAGGCGCTATAGAGCCATTTTTAAATAATTTTTCTGATCCAATTTTTTTTCACCGGGTCTGAGGCATGTGCAAAAATCTGGGATTTTTCGTTAATGTTCAACCCTCAAAAGTCCCTGCATTGTTGGAAAAGAATAATAATAATAATAAAAAAAGAATTTTTCAAATTACAATAGGGTTCTCGCATATTTTCTTGCATTATTATTAATAATATTAATCACTACAATTACAATAGGGCTTCGACGCACACCTTCGGTGGTGTGCCCAGGCTCTAATAAGTTTAAGTAGTAGATCAGTATGTTGGCTTTCTCAAGCCAACATAATAAAGCCTTCAGTTTATTTAGCATTTTTACAATTTTCAGAGCATTATTCATTCACTCCACATTCACTCTCTGGTGGTGCTAAGCTACCTTGGTAGCCCTCAGCTGCCCTGGGACAGTCTGACAGGATGTGGCTGCTATTCTGCACCTACGCCCTCCTGCCCACCACCAAACACACCCCACCAGTCACACACATCTATTGCCCAGGGCCACAACGGCAGAATGGCCTTACGGGGATCGAACCGCCAACCTTCCGGTTACGGAACGACCAATCTAAATCCAGGTTCTGGGATCCTTTGGAGGATGCATTTCAAGGTGGTGAGGATGGTTAAATGTCAGTTTGTTCTTACCAGGCCGAGACAACAGCTGAAAATCTGATTGGAGAAGGGTCAGCAGTTCCTGCAAAACACCATCAGACCAATCAGAACTCATCTCATTAGAAATAAATAAAGCAACAAACTAACAAAAAAATAACAGTTTTAGGGGTCGTTGTCCTCCTGACTTTGAACTGGCAGTGACAAGAGAGAGAGAGAGAGAGAGAGAGAGAGAGAGAGAGAGAGAGAGAGAGAGAGAGAGAGGAGCGAGAGAGAGAGAGAGAGAGATAAAGGGAAGGGGTGAAGGAAGAGGAGAGAGATAGAGACAGACAGACACAGAGAGAGGAGAGAGAGACACATAGAGAGGAGAGAGAGACATCCGGACACTAACACTCCACCAGCTACAAGGCCTTTCAAACAGCTCTGCTCACTTTGAAAAGCCTCTGCAGGGAACCTCACAGAGCAAACAAACCTCTACTGTGAACTCGATGTAGTTGTAGTCACAGATCTGAGGCTCAGAAATCATGCGTGTGAACAGAAACGACTCTGTTCTGCTCGAAGGAAATCAAATCAACCCATGTTCTGTGTTCAGCAGATGTGCTATTAGGTCATGTGATCACTCATGTGACTGGGCTTGGGTCACACGTGTTCTGTGACTGCTGCACAGGAGAGCCAGTTCGGGGTCAAGAGTTTAATTGTGTCCGAATCTTCCGCTCCCTGAAGAACACAACTCTCCCTTGCTCAATCAGCTAGCGCAGGAATAGCATTCGCTATTTTTAGCACTAGCTCGCCATCCAAGAACATAGCTCTTCTGAGACGCTAGCAGCTGCAAAGCTTGATGAGAAATCTCAACCAACAGAAAATCAGGACATCTGCACTCCGAATCTTATTTATGTACTCAACCGATCCACGTGGAAATGAATCAAACGGAAGCATCTCCAGCTTTACAGTTAGCTCTGAAACATTCTTGTGTTGAAGGGCTTCTTGGTTGATCGTTGATGCTAGTCTTTTATCTGATTTTTTCCATAAGTGAACATGGTGTTTCCTGCTCCTGGAGAACCTCCACCAGTCTAAACGTGTGCACCAACCCTACGAATTGCCCTTTGGGAAAGATGTGCACTCCTATAACCCTGCGCTGACCCGTTGTAAAGCTTCCCGCATGCTTCGAAGGCTTGGACGCCTTCTTGTCAAGACTTTGCACAGCGCAAACTCTGTGATTGGTCGAGGATGAGCAGAGCAAGAGCTCTCTGTCTCTCTCCCTATTGGATGGTGCTCTGTGTTAATCACCGAAGGATAAAATCAAACATCAGTGATAAAGTAAATAACCTTCTTTTCATATCTGTGTAGTGTTTCACTAGCTAACAGCAAGCATTATTTCACGCCGTTGAAATTTCAATAACAGGAGAGATAGTGTTTCTACAGCAGCAAGGAATGCTTTATTTGATTTAGTTTTTTTATGATTGAAGGAAGTAACTAAAGCTGTTCTTGGTTAGCATCTAATCACACCAGCATTGATAAGAGCATGGGCAGCACCAGATGAAGTGTAGAACTATAGATGATTTGTTGACAAAATTGGGCACACGAGGATCCTCTGCAGAGAGCAGTTTGTAGGCTTTTCACACAACTAACATTAAACAGGACTCTAGTCATCTAATCACACATCAAGATTGAGGATCTTCAGGGGCCAGGCAGAGTATCATCAGGAGCCAGTCTGAGGATCTTCAGGGGCCAGACTGAGGATATCCAGGTGTCAGATTGAGGATCTTCAGGTGTCAGATTGAGGAATCTTCAGGGTGTCAGATTGAGGATCTTTAGGTGTCAGATTGAGGATCTTCAAGGGGCCAGGTTGAGGATCTTCAGGGGCCAGACGGAGGATCTTCAAGGGGCCAGGCTGAGGATCTTCAAGGGGCCAGACTGAGGATCTTCAGGGGCAGATTGAGGATCTTCAGGGGCCAGATTGAGGATCTTCAGGTGCCAGACTGAGGATCTTCAGGTGTCAGATTGAGGATCTTCAGGGGCCAGATTGAGGATCTTCAGGGGCCAGACTGAGGATCTTCAGGGGCCAGATTGAGGATCTTCAGTGGCCAGATTGAGGGTCTTCAGGGGTCAGGTTTAGGATCTGCAGGGGCCAGGTTGAGGATCTTCAGGGGCCAGACGGAGGATCTTCAAGGGGCCAAGCTGAGGATCTTCAAGGGGCCAGACTGAGGATCTTCAAGGGGCCAGACTGAGGATCTTCAGGGGCCAGATTGAGGATCTTCAGGGGCCAGATTGAGGATCTGCAGGTGCCAGACTGAGGATCTTCAGGGGCCAGACTGAGGATATCCAGGTGTCAGATTGAGGATCTTCAGGTGTCAGATTGAGGATCTTCAGGTGTCAGATTGAGGATCTTTAGGTGTCAGATTGAGGATCTTCAGGGGCCAGGTTGAGGATCTTCAGGGGCCAGACGGGAGGATCTTCAAGGGGCCAGGCTGAGGATCTTCAAGGGGCCAGACTGAGGATCTTCAGGGGCCAGATGAGGATCTTCAGGGGCCAGATTGAGGATCTGCAGGTGCCAGACTGAGAATCTTCAGGTGTCAGATTGAGGATCTTCGGGGGCCAGATTGAGGATCTTCAGGGGCCAGACTGAGGATCTTCAGGGGCCAGATTGAGGATCTTCAAGGGCCAGATTGGGGGTCTTCAGGGGTCAGGTTTAGGATTTGCAGGGGCCAGGTTGAGGATCTTCAGGGGCCAGACGGAGGATCTTCAAGGGGCCAGGCTGAGGATCTTCAAGGGGCCAGACTGAGGATCTTCAAGGGGCCAGACTGAGGATCTTCAGGGGCCAGATTGAGGATCTGCAGGTGCCAGACTGAGGATCTTCAAGGGGCCAGACTGAGGATCTTCAGGGGCCAGACTGAGGATCTTCAGGGGCCAGACTGAGGATCTTCAGGGGCCAGATTGAGGATCTTTAGGTTCGGATGATGTGCTGGTAGCTGAAATTTAAGTCTTTTTTAGATGATCTCTTCTGGAGAAGGTTTTCCTTAACCCCTTGAGTTCTTTCTGGGGTGAAAGAAGAACTGTTCTGCCTTTCACTAGTAAACACAGCCCTGAACTTATCTGAAAGTGAAAAGCTATCCAAACACTATCATAAATCAGGTCTGGAGACAATAACCTCCTGATTTTGAGGCCTGATGATGATGTGCTTCCTCTTTCTAGTTGGCTAATATGATGTGTTTATTAATAAAATGGCTATGCTGGATGAAGAGAATGAAAACAATATTTCCAAATCATATTTTAGGTGGAAATTGGTCTATTCAATGAGGAAGACGTTTTAGACCCTTAAAGTTTTACAGCTTTACAGCAGTGCAGCCCAAGAATGGCTCAAACTGAGAAACGTTCAGACTAGAACTTCTAATAATCCAGATTTACTCTCAGATATGTAAAACTGAGAATGAGCAAGAAATCAGAAATCACTGAATTATTACTTGCAGTTCATCTTTGTTTATAAACAAAACAATCAAACCAAAAACAACGCAGGAGACAGAGCGGAATAAAAGTGTTAAACAACCAGTACTTCACATGCAGCTGTTCACATAAAAATGCAACAAACTGATCAAGCATGCACACACTCGTTAACAAGAACTATAACCTAAATTCAATCAGATTCCATTATTAGTCGGTGTAAGAATGAAAGAAACTCACTTTCAGATCCTGCAAATCCCCAGCAGTTAGAAAAACAAGCAAACTGAGGCTGAAGAAGAGCGATCAGAGATGAAAGACGGGGAGAGAGAGACGAGACGAGAGAGAGAGGAGAGAGAGAGAGAGAGAGAGAGAGAGAGAGAGATGGACTCACAGCCTCGACTCGCCACTCCCCACACAACGCTCCTCTCTCCTCTCTTCTCTCTCTCTCATCTCCATCTCTCTCTCTCTCTCTTCTCTCTCTCTCTCTCTCTCTCTCCTCTCTCTCTCTCTCCCTCTTCTCTCTCTCTCTCCTCTCTCTCTCTCTCTCTCTCTCTCTCTCTCTCTCTCCTATCCGTGTTATTGTTTTGTTTTACAGTAGAGTACACAGCAGCACTGTGTTTGTGTTAAAACAGTCACCTGTTCACCTGAACACACACACGCACGCACACACACACTAACACAAAGCTCAGCTGAACACTTGTCACTGCTCCGGACATCTTCTCTCTTACACACAGAAGCTGAATGTTTGTAAAGTATTCTCCTGTTTGATGCTCATTGGGGGATCCAGGATCATGGCATGAATGAGCAACAATAAGAACCCAGAACGTTTAAAGTTTTTTTTTAAGCAGTTTCAGCCTTTCCCCAACTCTAACCTTTACACGCAACAATCCACAATTTAAAAGACGCATTAATAGTTTTTAATGCTGTAAAATATGAGCAAAAGACAGAACAAAGCTGGTTGCCATCTTCAGCTCATTTACCGCAAACTATTTTACAAGCAGCAGCATTCAGTAAAGCATCGCATGAGCTTGAGCTTCGGGTGGAGGAGTCTCCGTTCACTCCTAGTTACGATTAAAAACCGGTACACGGTAACAGATTTATAAACAACTTGTAGATACAAGAATTAAAGATCCTTTAGGGTTAGACTTCAGACTTTTGCTCTCTGAATTAAGGCTAGTTAGAGCAAGAATAATAAAAACTGCTGCAGACAGGTTTTCTTCAAATCATAATTGCACCTAAAAAACTATTACATTTGATAAATGATGGAAACCATTATAAAACCTGTAACCCTCGCAAACATTGTAACTATGTTCAAACGCTGGGTATCGTGCACCAGGAGATTTTTGTGCACCAGGAGATATATTCAAAAATGAAAAACGAACATCTAAGAAAGAATGAGATCTCTGTTTGTGAAGAACGTGATTCAGGTGAGCTTGTGTTGTGAACCTTCCAGAGAACATTTGGAGCTTCATTCAACCGAAAACAGCCCAAAGAGGAACGTCTGAGCAGCTGAAGAGCTCAGAACAGACTGAACAGATTGAGCAGAAAAGCAACTAAAAACCAGCCCTTTTTTTTACAATGTCTTCAAACTGCTGGAGATGCTGATCCTGGATAACATGAGCATGAACTGATCTGAGATATGCATCAGGACCAGAGCATCCCTCCAGCAGCAACACATGCGATGCTTAACAAGGAAATGTTCTTTCCCACATCCATCATCCTCATCATCCCCACTCTTCTCATCCTCTTATTCTGTTTGCATGTTCAGCTGCCGCCTGTCAGTGCCAGAAATAAACCAGATCTGTTTAGATGCTCCGCACTGAGATGCTGAAGCCCCCCCTTCTCTCTCTCTCTCTCTCTCTCTCTGCTTGTCTCTCTCCCTCTCTCTCTCTCCCAGCGGCCCGGTGTTTCTGATCGCCGTTCAAGGTCTCATTCATTCCCTTCGCATTACACAATCCTCCCGGTATTACCGGAGCAGACGCACCTCCCCGGGCACAGCTGCACAGCTCGCGCGCTCCCCAGAGCAGGACTCTGAAAACATCTGGAGCGTCGCTCTTCGGGCGGGGAGCAAGCGGCTCTTACCGTGTCATGGCGCGCGCTGCCTTAGACGCGTCTCTCGCGTCCGAGCGGAGCGGATCCTGGGCTAAAGCTGCTAGCTCCAGAGCTAAGAGAGATCACAGGATTCAGCTCGCATCCACGCACGGAGCGCGCGTACCCCCCTGCCCGCCCCGCTGCTCTTCTCCTCTCTTGCTGCGTGCGTACGAGTCTCCGCGTCATCGTCGAGGAGGAAGCGCCTCAAGGTCCCATCAGGAGGAAAAAAAGGGTCCCATCAGGAGGAAAAAAAGGTCCCATCAGGAGGAAAAAAAGGGTCCCATCAGGAGGAAAAAAGGGTCCCATCAGGAGGAAAAAAAGGGTCCCATCAGGAGGAAAAAAAGGGTCCCATCAGGAGGAAAAAAAGGGTCCCATCAGGAGGAAAAAAAGGGTCCCATCAGGAGGAAAAAAAGGGTCCCATCAGGAGGAAAAAAAGGGTCCCATCAGGGAGAAAACACAGAACTCGAGCTTGATTCAGAGAGCTGACTGGCCCGCCCTGCTTTCTATCAAACTCACCTCGAGAAGAGCTGATCTCCAGGAAAGCTGCTGCATGCTGTGGGAACCATGAGTGATGCCCTCAGGAACATGGGCTGGAGCTAACGAGAAGAATACTTGCATTCTTCTTCCATCTTTACCCATTTCAATCAGATCTATTGAATGTAATCAATCATATACTTTTGATGTGATTCCTATGTTAAAAATAAATACTCAAGACAATTATCATGTGTTTTGTAAACAGGAATGGCTGTAATTTAATCGGTGGATGGTGTGAATGAATAATGCGCTGAAAAAAGGGCCTGGAAAATTGCTAAACAAATGGAAGGCATTTTCATGCAATCAAAATGTATGACAAATTTATTTGCTATCCTAAATATTGTTGCAGTATTTTATTGAGTTTTCCAAGAAATCCACATTACATTGATTGAAAAATATTGAAAAGAACATTTGTTTTTAAATTTAGTCAGTTTATTTATCTGAACTGCCGACTCATTCTGCTGTAAGTCTTTTTTGTTCTACATTATATTAGAAAGAAACAATCTCCGAAACACTCCATCTTAAACAGAACTGAAACTAATAAAACATGCTCATTTTAACCCTATTCCATCAGTGTAGCTCTTCATTTGATTTCAACCAATTAACCAATAATATCAAATAGATAGCATATTACCCAGTTAATGTGTTTTGTGAAAAACTGTTCAGGGAGGGTGCTAGTTTTAGTAAAAGCCTCGTTTACAACTGATGTTTAAGTATGGGGTGATGAGACTCTATGTGTTCTCAGAGTTTGTACTTCTGCTTAAAGTTTGTGACTTGGGGACTCTGATGGAGGAATACCGGCTCGCACTGTGGGATGCGACTCTATGTTGGCTGGTTCAGGGATTCTGCCTAGATGTCTGTTCACGGCATGGGGTTGTCTGCTCAGAGGAAGGGGTCTGCGGGGTGGAGGGTGTAAATCAAATCATTCCTCTCTGACAGATTTTCTGATTGGTCTACAAGCCCACACTCCCCAGCCAGTCAAACCCTCATCGGTGTGTGAAGTCACTTTAGGAGTTTAACTGAAGGTCTGACTTCAACTAAAACCTTTCATAAACCAGAATCACTGATCTGCATTCTCTGCATCAGAGATTGACTGAAGGTCTGATTTCAATTCGGAATCATTAACCTGCATTCTCTGCATCAGAGTTTGACTGAGAATCTGACTTTGACTGACGGCATTCAAATGTCGGGAGAGTCTATTGTATTAATGATACATTACATTACATTACATTTATGCATTTGGCAGATGCTTTTGTCCAAAGCGACTTACATTAGGGGAGAGACAATATGCAATTTGTTACACCGTCAAAGTCTATCTCAACTTCTCACAATAGAAATTGTATCAACTGATCAAAAACCAAAGCAGTAGGGGAAGAAGGTAAAGACAGAGGAGGAAAAAAAGAAGTAGTTTTTTTTTTATAGTTTTATGTTGTTCTCTGAAGAGAAGAGTTTTCAGTTGCTTTTTGAAAGCTGTTAGTGTTGCTGCTTTCCTGACTGGATCAGGGAGTTTGTTCCACCAACCAGGGACAGTGAAAGAGAAGGTTCTGCTGAGAGATCTTCTGCCCTTGTGGGACGGAACCACAAGTCGCTGTTCCTTCTCTGAGCGCAGGCTTCTGGAGGATGTAGGAGCGTATGAGCTCATGGAGGTAGACAGGGGCTGATCTGGAGATAGTTTTGTATGCCAGCATTAGCGATTTGAATTTAACCCGAGCTGCAATGGGGAGCCAATGAAGAGTGATGAAGAGGGGAGTAACATGAGCTCGTTTCGGTTCCTTGAAGATAAGACGAGCTGCAGAGTTCTGGATCATCTGCAGAGGTTTGAGCGTATTTAATGGAAGTCCCGCTAGGAGAGCGTTGCAGTAGTCCAGACGTGAGAGGACCAGAGCCTGAACCAGGAGTTGAGTTGCATGCTCAGTTAAGAAGGGCCTGATCTTTCGAATGTTGTGCAGTGCAAATCTACACGCTCGAGTTGTCTTTGTGATGTGGTCTTTGAAGGACAGCTGTTCATCCAAAAGCACTCCAAGATTCCTGACTGTAGGAGAAGGGGTGACTGTAGAGGATTGCAGCTGGATGGTGAGGTCGTGATGCACAGAGGGATGAGCTGGGATTACCAAAAGTTCTGTCTTGGCCATGTTGAGCTGTAGGTGATGGTTCTTCATCCAAGTAGAGATGTCGTTCAGGCAGTCAGTTATGCGGGTAGTTACTGACAGGTCATCAGGGGGAACGACAGATAGAGTTGAGTGTCGTCAGCGTAGCAGTGGTAGGAGAATCCGTGTCTGAGGATGATAGGGCCCAGGGAGGTGGTGTAGACGGAGAAGAGAAGTGGGCCAAGGACTGAACCCTGGGGAACCCCGGTGAGTAGGTTATGAGTGTTTGAGACCTCACCCCTCCACCCGACACTGAAAGATCTGCCAGTGAGATAGGACTCAAGCCAATCGAGTACAGTTCCAGTGATGCCTATCGCAGAAAGAGTGGAGAGAAGGATCTGATGGTTGACTGTGTCAAACGCTGCAGAGAGGTCTAGTAGGATGAGGGCAGATGATCTGTGGTTAGCCCTGGCCCCTCGTAGCGCTTCCGTTACAGACAACAAAGCTGTTTCAGTTGAGTGTCCGTTCTTGAAGCCTGATTGATTGTCATCAAGTTTGTTGTTCTGAGTCAGGAAGGTAGAGAGTTGATTGAAGACGACTCGCTCGATGATAGAAATAAATTATGCCTCAGACTCTGCATTGCACAAAAAAGATGCCAATTAATCAAAGACAAAATAACAATATTAAATATCTTGGAGAAGAAATAAAACACATCCCTAAAAGTGACATAATTTCTCTTTCCCCAATGGGAGGGGTGGAAAGGAGTATAGGCTTGTGACGTCATTGGAGAGGTCACTAAAGGTTATGAACTGGACATGTCAACTAGGCCCATAAAACAATCAAACAAACTTGACAAACACCCACCCATTCTCTCTGGTGTGATGAATCATTTAACACATTTAAATTATATTATACATCAACATATTTTAAATTATTAAACAGAGACGTTTTCACTCTTGACAGGATTACTAAAACCTAAGTGAGAAAATTCTGTTACCCGCTAGGCTTTTAAGCTTTCTTATTTTGCAGTGGAGTCACGCCTGAGACAAAAGGCTCTGGTGGGCACTGTGGCGACAGGCAGAGCAGACTTGGGCTATTTTCCAAAGTCCTCAGTTAGTCAGGCCCGTGGCAAGCAAAGACACCATTTACTCCAGGAAGAGGTTCGAGTAGGTGTGGAGGAAGAGCGAGCGAGCAAGGCAGTTGGACTCCAGCAGCAGGGAGCATAAATTTGGTGGGAGAGTGGACTGCAGCGCAGGATTACCTGGGCAAACATCTTGCAGGCAGGTACAAGCTGTCTACGATGTCCTACCAAGCCCAGCGAACCTCCATGTCTGGGGGAAGAGTGAGACATCTTCTTGCCCTCTTTGCTTTGGAAGTGGCTCTTTAGAATATCTCCTCAGCGGTTGCCCAAAAGCTCTGGCCGATGGTCGCTATCATTGGCGCCATGACCAGGTGCTAAAGGCAATTGCTGAGAGCTTTGTCTCAGCCATCTGCACCAGCAAATACCATCATGCTCCAAAAAAGGCAGTCCCCTTCATTAAAGCTGGAGAGAAACCTCAGGCATGCCCAAAGTTAATAACAGGACTCCTCCACAAAGCCTCGGACTGGCAGCTGCAGGTCGATTTAGGAAAACAACTGAGGTTTCCTCGGCACATTGTAACAACAAGTCTCCGCCCAGACATGATAATTACCTCTGAGGGTTTAAAAAACAGCTAATCATCCTGGAACTTACGGTGAGGAAGCCAATGAGAGGAATGAGCCAAGTACCAGGAACTGGTGGAGGAATGCAGGGAGAGGGCTGGAGAACCATCTATGAGCCCATAGAAGCTGACTGAAGAGGCATTGCAGGATGTTCTTTGTGCAAAGTGCTCAGCCGGTTGGGTGTTACAGGGATGGCGAAGAAAAGGGCAATTCGATCCGCAAGTGAAGCTGCAGAGAAGGCCACAAGGTGGCTTTGGAGAAGCAGGGCTGATCCGTGAACTGCTACTGGGATGCAGGTCTGGGATTGATCAACCCCGGCCGAGTCGCCTGGGAGAGGGTGTATGATGTTGTGGAACCCGAAACACTCAATGATCCCAGAATACTTCACTGAGGATGCGTTCCAGAGCATCCATGCGATGTTTCTTGCTGAAGTTGAGGGTAAAATCTACAAAACATGAGATGCATTTTAGCAAAGATATAAAATAAAAACCTAATGTTATTACAAAACAATTTCAGATGACATTGATATTAGAAAAAGTTTAACACATTCTTTAAAGTAAAACCATTCAGCGTCTGTCAGAAACAAGGAATATACACCACAATTATTATTATAATTTTTTTTACATCTCCCAATCTTCCAATACACATCAAATGTCGGATGTTTTGCAAATAGGGAGTAAACGAAAGGGGTTATTCATTTAACCGGCATATAATACAGAGTCAAACTATCTCCACAGCATGGTGCATGGTAAACCAACACAAGTGGTTGTAAAACACCTTGCTCCCCTCAAGCTATCAAGATTATTGCCAAGAATCGCTTTGAACAGAATAGTTTATAGTTTATAAAACGCATCAAACTATCCACAAGATCACTAACCTTCACCACACTACAGTGTTTTTCTAACCAACAAACATCACTGTATATCTTTAAGGAAGCGCTTATGATGCATCTTCTAATGTTTATAAATAAAAATGTGAAAACTAGAACCTTTTCACAAATAAGTAAAATCCTGAATAAGTGAAGATTTTTTTATATTTAACAATATTAAAAAACATTTATTTTCCAACTGAAACACCAGTAAACAAAGAATTCTCTAAACTTTTTACCAACTACTCAACATCTTTATCTTTATGAATGAGCAGTGATTGGAGAGGTACATCTCCTAGAACAAAAAACTTTGACCTCAAAATAAACTGCAAGAGTTTGAACACAACCAAAATGTTAGAAAAGGATATGAAACAGGCGTCGACAGAGGTCTCAAACCACCACTCAAAACTCAGACTTCAACTAATAACTCTCATCAGAATGTACATGAGCATCATTCCGATTTCACTCATCATTTTCAGAATGTATCTTTTCAACCAATAACCTAGTGTTTTTACTTCACAAACTTTTAGGTTTTTTCTGCAGATTTCAAACAGCTTTTTTTCTTTTCTAAATGAAAGTATTTTTCTTGTCACCCACTGTTTTAGTTTTACAATAAACTCTTTACAAGTTTGACATTTTTAAAAACTTTGTTACACACTATATCAAAACACCTTCAAATTGTACATACCTTCATTTTCACAATGATAATGACTAACACTCCTCACCAACTCTTCAGTTCCCCAGCATTCGGTCAGTACGACTTATGTCAGTGACGACTATGGGAACTCCCCTAGGAGTGCTCTACTCTCTCTTTTAAAACACCGATCAGCAGCTGTGCTGATGGTCATGTGACCATGCCATACACATACAGTAGGTGCAGGCGTGGCACTCTTCCTGACAAGTGTGATGGTCTGGCCGTTCACAGTAGGCTCGAGTCGCTGACAGCCCCAGACTCACATCTTTCAATGCCTTTCATCAAACCATGTAAGACTCTTCTCTGTAGTAGAGCACTTGCTGCCGGTCAACTATTTGTAGCGTGTTCCAAACATGTTGACCGTGCAAATCTGTGGATATGGTGGATCGATTGTATTGACGCATAGCTCGATAGCTGTATCGGTTGTTTTGGGCGTAAACATTCTGACGCGGCATTCTGACATCTTTTGGCGACTCCTGTGTGCTTGATAGTGCGGTCTCTACTGCTGCATTGGAGAGAGTTGGTGCATCTCCCGAAGAAGACAGTACATCGCTGTCCCCATTTGGGGGACGGCATGTTGTTCTGAGGAGATGGCCGAGGTACTTACCCGGACTACCGGAGAGGTTGCGTTGCAGGTGGCTCTGCCCCTCGCATCCGATATCTCCAGGCTGGACGTGTGGGTTATGGGGTTGCGTGGTGTTGATTACAACCGCAGATGCCTCATCCCGTTTTTCCTGGAAATGCATCGGGAGCTGACCAGAACTTTAAAGGCATCTCTTACTAAAGGAAGGAGGTTGGTCAGTCTCCCCTCTCTCACTCCCCTACTTGGTGCAGTAGCTAGGGGGTACGATGCGATTCCCCAGGTAGAGCAGACTCTGGTGGTGCATTACGCTCGAGTAACCCTGCCGCTTGACGTGAAAAGCAGAGGCCCCAACTCGTTAGCTAAGCTGTTGTTGGACATCGAAAGCTTACGCTACTGCGGGTCAAGCTGGAGCTGCTCTGCATGCCATGGCAACCTTTCAGGTATTCCAAGCCTAGGCCAGAAAGATATTCAAGATAGGGTAACATTGCAACATTTAAAGATGTGGAAGTTCAAGTGAACTATGGAAATAATAAGAATGAGGAAAACACAATCAAACTTGCATCGTGAATCATATTTTTTTCGGTGACAATACCATCACCATAATGCAAATAAATCTATATACATAAACACAACAACAAGGTATCTATTTACAATATGTACAGAAACAACAACCACATAACACCCAGAACAGAGGGAAAACAAGAGATGCCAAAGTCTCCCTACTGTGCAATCTAACTAAATGAAATAAACACCTAGCTAATTAAAGTTATGGTGATTTAACAAATGAAGAACGTAAGTTAACACAAAAGGCTTCCGGATTGAAGCAAAGTTCTTCATAACTAATCTAGCTGCGTTCTAATACAACATGTGGCACTCTTCTAAACTGATTTACTAGACAGAGGTAACCACCAAAAACACAAACCCTAGTGTATGCCACGTGACGTGCTTAACTGTCCTCTGCTCCTGGGTGTGAGAACTGAAGTACCCAGAAGAATTCTGATACACAAAGACAGGATGGGTAGTCAGACAGTCAAACAATAAACTAATACAACTCTCACAAGCACAGCAACACAGGTAATGATAGCTGCTCAGAAGCAGAAACCGTCTCTCAAAAAAATCAAGACAGATCAAAGTCCATAGACTTTGACGGTGTAACAGATTGCATATTGTCTCTCCCCTAAAGTAAGTCGCTTTGGACAAAAGCGTCTGCCAAATGCATAAATGTAAATGTAGATCAAAAACCTAACGAGCCAACTCTGCAGTCTGCTTATATGCAGAGTAAGGCGATTCGTCGAACGTTGATTTGGCGACAAGCTGATGATGTCATCGTGCCGCGGACATGCGAGACAATCGGTGGAGAGTGGGTGGCGCCTCGTCATCGGACCTGATTGAACACAAGCGGAAGCAGAAAACAAAACAAACACAGGTGGCGAAACGAAACACTGCACGTCACAAAACAAAACAAACTACATGACTCAGAACGTACACAAGCTGCTACAGACTTTAGCTCTTACTGCTGTAAAAGTTGAGGCTAGCTCATCTCACGATCGGAAACATTTCCTCAACGAACCTGTGGTTCCAGATAGCCCCTTTGGGTCGCCATGGAGGACCTCGTGTCATGGGTCTCTACGATCAAGAATGCATTTGGAGGGTCTGTGAGAACTTATGACGCCACATAGGTGAAGATGTGGCAGGTCCCCTTCTAAGTCGACTCCCCCACCATCACCTCGATGCTGGAGAAACTTCCTCAGTACTTCTCGGATTATCAGTTCCGCGCCAGAGACAGCGACCTAGAGCGGCTACAAGGAGTTGACAAAGGAGCAGTCCTGTCCAGGGCCCCCCTCAACATCATCAGGGAAAGAGGTCTATCGTAAGTGGCCGAGGACAGGCCACCCAGGGAGTCCAGGCTTCGCAACCAGCCTGCCCCACCTTGGCAGCGGGTGATCTGATCTTAGCTTCATTTAAACATTTAACTTCCTGGGTGATGTAAGCAGCCAGGAGGCTTGCATTGCATATCCGAATGAAGCTTTCATTTCAGAGACATGAGGAGATCGATTCCCCTTACACAGGGTGCAATCGAGCCGGTTTCTTCCGACATGGAAGGAGGGTTACTTCCCATACTTTCTAGTTCCCGAATGCACAGGCGGGTTGCGTCCAATCCTCAACCTGTGTCTTCTGAACACTTGTCTCCTGAGACTTCTTCAGAATTTTGTCTCCAGACGCATGGTCCATTTAGTATTAAATAAAAAAGTAGGCCTTTTTATTCTCAACTAACCTTCCTCTTATACAGCAGAGGGGATCATCAAAGGAAGGCTTCTTCTAGTCAAAGCTCAGATTGAGAAACATACATTTGTTTTGTCAATATTTATGCTCCAACAAGTGGCCCAGAGAGAGTGGTGCTTTTTAATAAGTTGTGATATTTTAAACTCAGTTAGCGCTGAGGATTACTTGTTTTTAGCTGGAGAACTGCACTGTTAATGCTAGCGTCGACAGGAAGTATGCAGAACCTCAGCCTCCCTCACATTGTGCTCTTGTTCCGGTACTCCACAGCCACAATCTGGTAGATATCTGGAGGAGGTATCACGGAGGAGCGAGACAGTACACCTGGTCTCACCTGTGGGTTAGGACCATCTCACTGGCTAGACGGGATAGGTTTTATAGTTTTAAGCATCACTATAATATTTTAAGTGCTGTGACATAATGCCAGTGGGTTTTACAGATCATTTGATGGTTTTATGTGAAGTTTTTATTCAAAACGCTTTCATTAAGAGCACTAATTGGCATTTTATTAATTCTCTGATTTTTGATTAAAGTTTTAAAGACTCCCTCTCTTAGACAATCCACCGACCGTGGGAAGACTGAAAGGTTCTATGTTAGCAGCGCATACTCTTAATGTGATTCGAAAGATCCACCAATCCATAAAGAGTCTGGAGAGTGATATCACAGTAATCACGGGCAATCAAGAGCAGATGGAAGGCGTCAAAACAAAGAAAAGAGCTCTGGCAGACTTTTTTTTAGACACGAGCTCAAGGAGTGATGGTGAGAGCCAGAGCCCCCCGCCCAGTTGCTTTTTCAGCCTGGAGAAAAAAAGTGGAATCATCCACTCCCTGCTGTCAGACACAGGCCAAGAGCTCACAGAACCTGCAGACATCAGGAGGAGGGCAGTGAGGAGGAGGAACAAACAACAACTGTTGAACTCTTTTGTAGATGGTCTGCCCACAGTCACCGTAGAATCCCAGAAACGTCTAGATGATCCCATGACTGCAGAGGAACTTCATGATGTCCTAGAAAACTCCAGAAATCGATGGACTAACTGTTGGATTTAATAAAGCTTTTTGGGATATTTTTACTGATGATTTTTTTAGACGTTTTTATTGAACGTATTAATGAAGAGTGTCTCCCATTGACCTGTCAAAGAGCTGTGATCACCCTCCTGCCAAAAAATGGTGATCTGCAGGATATCAAACACTGGTGCCCCGTGTCCCTCCTTTACACCTACTAAAAAATCCTGTCGAAGCCGCTAGCCAGCAGACTGAAGGAAGTGATGGAGCAGGCGATTCATCAGGATCAGAGCTACTGTGTACCAGAACGGTCAATGGTAAACAATATCTGCCTCATCAGAGACATCTTGGAGATTTTCAACTAGAATAATTTGAGTACAGTTCTTATCACCCTCAATCAAGAGAAGGTGTTTGACAGTGGAGCCAAAGATTCTCTGGAGAGTAATGTAGAGACTGGGGTTCAGCACAGCATGGATTGCCCAGATTAAAACTATTTACCTGGACATCGAGAGTATTTAAAAATTTAACGGTGGACTTTGCACCCCTTTTAAAGTTGGTAGAGGCATTCGCCAGGGGTGTGCTCTCTCAGACACGCTTTATGACTTTTCACTTGAGACCTTATTGCATAAAGTACGTAAAGTTTTACCTGGTTTTATCATCCCTGTTTTTAACAAACCTGTGATTGTATCTGCATACGCTGATGACATCTTTGTTTTGATCAATAATTAGAGAGAAGTGGATATCTTAAAACAAACTTGTACCAGTATGCCGTCATCTTATCTGCCAGAGTCAAGTGGAGTAAGAGTGAGGCTTTGGCAGTGGGAGAATGGAGTGGAGGCCTGCCGGTCTTTCCTCTGAGCCTAACCGGGAAGAACGATGGCTTAAAATGTCTGGGAACCTTGATTTGCAATAAACAGTTCATTGAGATAAACTAGGAAGGACTGGCAAAAAAGGTAGAAGGGATACTCAATATATGGAGATAATGAATGGTTTTCTCCCTGAAATCTCATACAGGGGTTGAGTCCTCAATGCTAATAACCTCGCGGCCTCAACCCTGTCGCATGAATTAGCATGCTTTGAGCCACCTCCTCAGTTCCTTATAGCCTTCATTGGATTCCACAGAGTGTCTTATACCTGAAGAAGGAAGAAGGAGTGCAGGGTTTAAATCACCTGGTGAGCAGAGCAGCCACCTTTCACCTTCAGTATACGCAGAATTATCTGACCGCCCCTAAATCACTGGTGTGGAGAGATCTGGCCAGCTACATCCAGTGAAGAACAAACAACCTAGGTGTCGACGCAATTTTGTTTTTAACCACCCCAAATTGTCCCACTTTTTACCAGAGTGTTTTTAAAGCTTGGAAAATGTTCAAATAGACTCCACAAACAGCGGTTTAGTCCCTGCACGGGCTCCTGGAACAGCCCCTGGTCAGCGGTAGGAGGTTCGATGTAAGAGTATTAGGGCTAAATTACAACCCTTCTTAAGACAAAGACCCTTCGCCTTCAACAGGTTGTAGAGGTAGCTGAACGGGAGTTGTGAATTTCTGAGACTGTGGGAGCTCTCCTCAATCTGAGGTCTCAGCGAACCGTGGACTAGCCTCTGGTGTACGCCGGACGACTAGACATCTCCAGTGTAGACGTCCTGAGATGACAGGAGTCCTCGTCGCCTCGTCGCCTCGCGGGTGGTGACCCTCTGGAATCTGGTGGAGGTAGCAGGAAATGAGCTGTCGAGGACGGAGGACCTGGCTGCACGAATGGGCGTCCAGTCCAGGAGGATGGTCGAGCAGCTGCTGCAAAACTGGAGGTCTGCCCTAACATCAGAGGAGCAAGCTCAGCTTGAGGAATCAGGGCTCAGGCCAGTAATGAAGAGTTCCGTCCCTTTCCCAGCTCAGCCTCGCCCCAGACATCGATGACTTGCGTGAGACCTTTTCTGGAACCTGGCAATGGTGGCAGGAAGGTGCTTTACAGAGCCAGCGTGAAGGACTGCTGACCTGCAGTGGAGGGTTTTACATTCTATTCTGGCTTTAAACTCTTTTATCTCAGTTTTAAACCCAGACGTGTTTCACGACTGTCCTTTCTGTGTACAAAGAGAAACCGTTTTTCATACTTTTGTCCACTGCGCTCGTTTACAGCCACTGTATGTGCTTTTAACTAGTATTTTAGGGGTTTTAATGTTGACTTTACAGTTGAGTGTTTTATTTCTGGTTTTAAGTATGTTCATTAATTTTATTTTTGGGTAAGCAAAGATAGCCATTTACCTATTCAGAAAGTACCAAGTTGCTCAGAACACAGACTTTGATGCCATCCACATTTTTTTAATAATTTAAATGAAAAATGTTGAGTATTTTAAATATATGTGATGTGTGGAAAATGTTGTATGTTGTGTACATGGAGAGACAATTATTTTTATGTTAGAGCTGATGGAGTGAGTAGCTCTAAAACATTGTACAAAACTGATTTGACTGTTAAAATAAAAGAAGTGTAAAAGTCAAAAGTCTCTCTTTCTCTCTCTCTTCTTTCTCTCTCTCGCTCTCTTTCTCACACGCACGCTCTGCTGTGATGCACGCGGGTGTTCCTGTCAGTTACTGCTGTTCTTTTGTTTTACAACATTTAATTATTCATCAGATCTGAAGAGAGAATCAATGGAAGCTGTCAGGGACACTTCTTGACAAAAACAATCTTTTTAGTCTAGCTACAGATTTCGATTTGTGTGAAGAGGGCTGTGTCTTAGAGCTCATCCAAGAGGTATCGAACTTAATAGAATGTTTGGGACTCTTGAATATTAGTCAATCGACATATAAAAAAACAAATAGTATTTAATAAAAATGGCACAAATTGGAATAATCAAACACACCAATCCAGTCCAAAAACACAAAAAGTTATTTTCTATCTTTACTCACAGTGATGGTAGGACCTGTTTAACCCTATCAAACCAATACATTCATTGGTTGATCTGTCTTCTGAAAGCATTGATTGCATCATGATGTGTAGGCGCTTGTGGAGATGACAGCGGCTGATCTGGAGATGATTCTGTAAGCCAGCATCAGTGGTATGAACTTAACACGAGCTGTGATGGGGAGCCACTAAGAGTGACAAAGAGGGGGTGGGGAGAGGGGAGAGGGGAGAGGGGAGAGGGGAGAGGGGGGGGGTGTGGGATGGGGTGTTAGTAGCCATCTTCTCCTCTCCCAGGACCTTGTTCCCCTTTGATCTTTAAACAGGTAAAAGGTATCTGTGCAGACTCAGCCTCTCCTCATCAACCCCTTGCTCCGTAGTCCATGTACTCCTGCTCCAAGTATGCCTGCAGCTGAAACCAGACCGCAATCAGACACAGGAAGTTGTGACTACGTACAGATCCAGACTCAGATTAGCCTCTTTCAAGAGCATCTTTGCTTTGATTCTGATGAACATATGGAGTCAGAAGTTAGTAGGACAGAAAAAGAAATGATCTCAAAAGGTATATCTTCTTCCTCTTGTCTTCTGTTTTCTTCAGGCACACACTCCCTTAGTGACTACAGATGTCAGAATTGTATTCATTCTGAAAGTAATTGCTTTACTGCTTATTTCATGCCTTAACTACCCCGTTTGGACCCCTGGGAGTGCCCTAATTAAAGCGAGAGAGAGCGCGAGAGAGAGTGAGAGAAAGAGGATAGGGAGTCTGCGTTTATTGGTTCGGCATCAGATTAGAGTCTGATCTCTGTTTGCCTCTGACTTTCACTTAGACTCATATTCAGTTCCTGAGGAAATCCCCAGGAGCCATGTTCAAATCTCTCTGTCCAACTATCATTCTTTTCTCTGTGTCATCCTCCTGAGAGGGACAAACAGGATCATTTGGCCTGGATGATCCTCTCTTCTCCCACCTCTAGTTCTAGAATGTCTGAATGTTGCAGCTAAACTCATCATTTCTCCAAGAGTCATTGTGAATCCAGATGGGACGGAAAGATGGCGCAGTGGTGGAGTTGGTCGTCGGGTAAACAGAAGGTTGGCACTTGAATCCCTGCCAGGTCCATCTCACCGTTGTGGCCCTGGGCAAGCCACTTCACCCACATTGCCCTGTATCAGTGATATGAGTGGGTGCCCTCACACATCCAGAAATTGTGTTCGGGTCATGGTCGGTGGGGTCGCTTGAAATAAAGATGCCAATTAAACCTTTGTAATTTATACAGTACTAGACACAGTTTTCTACAAAATACATAGGCTTACACTTTAATACACTGCCACCGAGCTCGACTATGCAACCACCCACTTCACATAAAATGGGTTCAATCAGCTTCTGCTTGGGTGTGCTCGAGATGCAAGCTTCCCCTGACGCGCTCATAGACACGATGTCAGCAAATACAAACACAGACACCACAAAGAAAGGCAAGTTCACGTGTGTTCTCTCACATCTAATCAGTCTCTTATAGATTTATATATCTCCTGCTGATGAATTCTTCAAGTAGGGTTGGAACATAAACATTGCATTTATCAATGCTATCTAGACAGCTGAAATGCAAAATGATGGGTTGCCTCATGAACTTCCTGCTCTCCATGTCAGCGAAAGCACCATTTGGAGAAAAAAATTCATGTTGATCAGTAAGCAGGTCGGGTACAACATTTTCTTAATTTTTTTGTGGTCCGAGTAGAGGGCAGGTTCATTGAAAACGTCAGTCAGGTTCGGGTTGTTTATACATTGACCTGCGCATCACTGGCCCTTATGGATCAGAGTGACTGGTGGGGTGTGTTTGGTGGATGAGAGTGACTGGTGGGTGTGTTTGGTGGATGAGTGTGACTGGTGGGGTGTGTTTGGTGGATGAGTGTGACTGGTGGGTGTGTTTGGGTGGATGAGTGTTACTGGTGGGGTGTGTTTGGTGGATGAGTGTGACTGGTGGGTGTGTTTGGTGGATGAGTGTGACTGGTGGGGTGTGTTTGGTGGATGAGTGTGACTGGTGGGTGTGTTTGGTGGATGAGTGTGACTGGTGGGTGTGTGTTTGGTGGGATGAGTGTGACTGGTGGGTGTGTGTTTGGTGGATGAGTTGTAACTGGTGGTGGTTGTGTTGGTGGATGAGTGTGACTGGTGGGGTTTGGTGGATGAGTGTGACTGGTGGGTGTGTTTGGTGGATGAGTGTGACTGGTGGGGTGTGTTTGGTGGATGAGTGTGACTGGTGGGTGTGACTGGTGGGTGTGTTTGGTGGATGAGTGTGACTGGTGGGGTGTGTTTGGTGGATGAGTGTGACTGGTGGGGTGTGACTGGTGGGGTGTGTTTGGTGGATGAGTGTGACTGGTGGGTGTGTTTGGTGGACGAGTGTGACTGGTGGGGTGTGTTTGGTGGATGAGTGTGACTGGTGGGGTGTGTTTGGTGGATGAGTGTGACTGGTGGGGTTGTTTGGTGGATGAGTGTGACTGGTGGGGTGTGTTTGGTGGATGAGTGTGACTGGTGGGGTGTGTTTGGTGGATGAGTGTGACTGGTGGGGTGTGTTTGGTGGATGAGTGTGACTGGTGGGGTGTGTTTGGTGGATGAGTGTGACTGGTGGGGTGTGTTTGGTGGATGAGTGTGACTGGTGGGTGTTTGGTGGATGAGTGTGACTGGTGGGGTGTGTTTGGTGGATGAGTGTGACTGGTGGGGTGTGTTTGGTGGATGAGTGTGACTGGTGGGGGGTGTTTGGTGGATGAGTGTGACTGGTGGGGTGTGACTGGTGGGGTGTGTTTGGTGGATGAGTGTGACTGGTGGGGTGTGACTGGTGGGGTGTGTTTGGTGGATGAGTGTGACTGGTGGGGTGTGTTTGGTGGATGAGTGTGACTGGTGAGTGTGACTGGTGGGGTGTGTTTGGTGGATGAGTGTGACTGGTGGGTGTGTTTGGTGGACGAGTGTGACTGGTGGGGTGACTGGTGGGGTGTGGTTTGGTGGATGGTGATGTGTGACTGGTGGGGTGTGTTTGGTGGATGAGTGTGACTGGTGGGGTGTGTTTGGTGGATGAGTGTGACTGGTGGGGTGTGTTTGGTGGTGAGTGTGACTGGTGGGTGTGTTTGGTGGATGAGTGTGACTGGTGGGTGTGTTTGGTGGATGAGTGTGACTGGTGGGGTGTGTTTGGTGGATGAGTGTGACTCGTGGGGGGTGTTTGGTGGATGAGTGTGACTGGTGGGGTGTGTTTGGTGGATGAGTGTGACTGGTGGGTGTGTTTGGTGGATGAGTGTGACTGGTGGGGTGTGTTTGGTGGATGAGTGTGACTGGTGGGGTGTGTTTGGTGGATGAGTGTGACTGTGGGTGTGTTTGGGGGATGAGTGTGACTGGTGGGGTGTGTTTGGTGGATGAGTGTGACTGGTGGGGTGTGTTTGGTGGATGAGTGTGACTGGTGGGGGGTGTTTGGTGGATGAGTGTGACTGGTGGGGTGTGACTGGTGGGGTGTGTTTGGTGGATGAGTGTGACTGGTGGGGTGTGACTGGTGGGGTGTGTTTGGTGGATGAGTGTGACTGGTGGTGTGTTTGGTGGAGAGTGTGACTGGTGGCTTGTGTTTGGTGGATGAGTGTGACTGGTGGGGTGTGACTGGGGGGGTTTGGTGGCTGGTGTGACTGGTGGGTGTGTTTTGGTGGAGGTGACTGGTGGGACTGGTGGTGGATGAGTGTGGATGGTGGGGGTGTTTGGGGATGAGTGTGACTGGTGGGGTGTGTTTGGTGGAGGAGTGTGACTGGTGGCGTGGTGTTTGGTTGGAATGAGTGTGACTGGTGGGGTGGTTTGGTGGATGAGTGGTGACTGGTGGGGTGTGGTTTTGGTGGATGAGTGTGAGACTGGTGGGGTGTGTTTGGGTGGAGGGAGGTGTGACTGGTGGGCGTGTGTTTGGGTGGTGGATGAGTGTGACTGGTGGGGTGTGTTGGTTGGGAGGAAGTGTGACTGGGTGCGTGTGTTTGGTGGACGAGTGTGACTGGTGGGTGGTGTGTTTGGGTGATGAGTGTGACGGTGGGGTGTGTTTGGTGGATGAGTGTGACTGGTGGGGTGTGTTTGGTGGATGAGTGTGACGGGTGGGGGGTGTTTGGTGGAGGAGTGTGACTGGTGGGTGTGTTTGGTGGATGAGTGTGACTGGTGGGGTGTGTTTGGTGGATGAGAGTGACTGCTGGGGTGTGTTTGGTGGATGAGTGTGGACTGGTGGGGTGTGTTTGGTGGACGAGTGTGACTGGTGGGGTGTGTTTTGTGGTGGATTGCTGGTGGGTGTGTTTTGGTGGAGGGTGCTGGGGGTGGTGTTTGGTGGATGAGTGTGACTGGTGTGTGTTGGTGGATGAGTGTGACTGGTGGGGTGTTTGGTGTGCTGGTGTTGCTGTGGGGTGTGTTTGGTGGAGTGTGCTGGTGGGTGTGTTTGGTGGATGAGTGTGACTGGTGGGGTTGTTTGGTGGATGAGTGTGACTGGTGGGGTGTGTTTGGTGGATGAGTGTGACTGGTGGGGTGTGTTTAGTGGATGAGAGTGACTGGTGGGGTGTGTTTGGTGGATGAGTGTGACTGGTGGGGTGTGTTTGGTGGATGTGAGTGACTGGTGGGTGTGTTTGGTGGATGTGTGACTGGTGGGGTGTTTGGTGGGAGTGTGTGACTGGTGGGGTGTGTTTGGTGGATGAGTGTGACTGGTGGGGTGTGTTTGGTGGATGAGTGTGACTGGTGGGGTGTGTTTGGTGGATGAGTGTGACTGGTGGGGTGTGTTTGGTGGATGAGTGTGACTGGTGGGGTGTGTTGGTGGATGAGTGTGACTGGTGGGGTGTGTTTGGTGGTCAGAATGTTCCATGGCAGCGGAGGACTACTAAGGTAGCTTATCACCACCAGAGTGTGACTATATATATGGAGTGAATCAATATTGCTTTAACAATTGTGATGTGCTTTTGAGCGTCTGTAAAAGCGATATAAAAATTATAGGCATTATTATTATAGATGCTCCTCAGAGATTCTTTTCTATCCACCAGCAATACACTCAGAGGGAGAGAAAGAGAGCGAGGACAGAGAACTTGTCTCTATTCTGCTCTCTGAAACCCAGATCATTGACTCCAACGCTTCAGTCAGGCATGTTTTTGAGTTCAAGCTCTTAAGCTCTGGGACCAAGCCATGTTTATCGAGCAACAGAGAGTTCCCTGGGAGAATCAGATCAGTGTCAATTATTAATGAAGAGCCATGGACATCAAAAACATTTCAACTGAGTTCTGAGAGAGGGAGCGCAAGCTGACCTGCTTTACTTTGAAAGTGCTTAAATTTCGAAGTTCTCCATCTCTCCTTAACACTCCAGGAGCATCATCTTGTGTCTACTACAACAAATCAAAACTCTGATGCTCAGATAGAATTTGTATAACCTACATTCCAGAAATAATTTAAACTAGAAGTATTTTGAGCTCCTTTGAAATATATTATCTGAAGTTCCTCAAACTAGATTCAGGGCGATCATTACAGATAATTGACAATCCTTAACAACTGGTGCTCATCAGATCATTAGATGCCCCAGTATTTAAGCAGACCTAACCTCTCCTCAGACGACGACTTAAACAGCTCTAGGTCAGTCAGCAAAAGCGCATTCATCTCAAAAACAACATCAAAGAACAACCTCATCTTCAGTATAGCACAAGCAGTCCTCACTACTCCAGGACTTCGCAGTAGCTCCCCCACAAGTCCGATCCCCAGGCTCCGCCTCTCCTGTGGCTTCCTTCTGTTCAGCAAGTAAAGCCCTGCCACCGATTGAAAAATGGACCATCCATCGACTTCGTTTAGCCCCCCCGAAGCAGGTATTTCACCTTACCGGAAAATGAGCAAAGCACAACTGTATGAGCTTTATTCAAACCTACAACAATCCAAACGGCCATCCAAGACCCCCCAGCTCCCAAAAGGTCCTGCCACACTGTCCCGCTGCCAGGCCTAACAAGCCGTCCACCGCCAGCACGATCACCGCCAACTAGTGTTGGGTGTAACTAGTTACAAAGTAATTAGTTACTTACTGTAATAATATTATTTTTTTCAGTAACTCGTAGTGTAAGGCATGACACGTCTGAAAATGGTAATATTTATACAGTTACTGCTTCTGCTAGTAAACTAGTTACTTGCGTTACATTTGCCAGTAGCACCTTCATCACAGACAAGACACTCAACACAGAGAACAGAAGGGAAGGGGGCGTGAATGGAACAGTGATTGGTCTGGGTTGTGCACGAGGTATCATTCACCACCATCACCGATTGGACAACACCAGGCAGCAAAATGCAAAGACACATGGGAAAAAACGAAAGCATCAACAACAGCAAGCTCTTTCTCAGAGGAAAGTTCCCTGCAAGGAAAAAGCTAATTTTGACATGTGGAGATCCAGTCATAATTTTGAATTTGTTCAACAGAAAGAAAAACCTTGACAGTGAAGTGCATCCTCTGCCCGGGGAGAAAGCTGCTTTCCACTGCTTGTAACTCTACCTCCAACTTAAAGAAGCACCTGCAGCGACAGCACGGACACATCAAGCTCGTTGCGAAGGAACAGTGACATGAACGAGTGGCCCCACAAGCAGCAAAACTTTAATTTGAACATAAAGTACTAAAGTACAATTACAATCTGAGAAATAATAAGCTTGTTGTAGTAAAATATGTTTACGTAGTAAAAGAAATGTTACCTCTAAAAATAAAGACCCTAAATAACACTCCTTCTTATTTTCTCCCTCCATCTGATGCATCTCAGGCATTATAGAGTAATTTAGAAAAAATATTTAACTACTAATATAGCTAGTTACTTTCTCCAGAGAGTAATATAGTAAAGTAAGACGTTACTATTTTTTTAGAGTAATATGTAATATATTACTTTTTTGAGTAACTACCCCCGAGACTGCCACCAACCAACCCCAGGAGGCCCCGTCTCCTCCAACCAGCCTCGCAGGATCACCCCCTTCTACATCACCGATCCACTTGGTAACACGAGACCACCCAAACATCCAGCTCAAGATCTCGTGCATCTCCCAAACTCTGCCCGAGGCACCCTGTTCCCGATGACTGCTTCGTCTTTTTCTGGGATCCAAGCTTGTTGGCCCTTCTGCAACGCCCTTTCTCATCTGATGCAGCAATTCCAGGCTGCTCAAGCTGGCCTCCGTTCCTGCCACGACACGCCCACCCCCGCGCTGACCACTCTCTCTCTGCAATTTGGCCCACAACTATTGCCCAACAGCCAGCCCTCTTCAGTTACTCTCATCCAACCCACTAGAGCAACTAGCAATCAAGAGTCGGCCCCTTTTCCCCACTTCCAACCTATCCTGGACAATGCACTGCACTTCAAAACACCCAGCCAAAAAGAATACCGTCCCAAATGGTATCCTCGGGAGCCCCCTACAATAAAAATCGCAATACACTTTATTTTCAGCCATTCTGTTGCCAGTACTGGCCAATGCCATTGCCGCGGATCCGCCCCAAGTAAACAAAAGCCTCAAGACCCAAATACACGCAGGTGGGGACATCTCAAGAGCTTCTCTCCCCGACACTGCCAAATCGATAGCGGTGAAATATCAATCACTCTAAAAACCCTGCGCACTCACTGCTCCCAGATTCTATCTTTCTCAGAATTCACTATGGCTTTTTTGAGGTACCCAGAAAGGATCTGCTCTATTTTCCCTCATAGGAAAAGTGAGTTAAACGAAAACATTGCATACTTATCAGAATGTGCGCTTTTTTATGGGGTAGTCATTTTTATTCATATCACAAGCTTTTTTTGGCTAAGTGAGCCATGGCCGTATCTCAGTGGAACCAGTGCCCCTAGCCAGGGTTTCAGCCCCGGCATCGCCTGCAATGTTTCGCGCAGCTTCATCTGCTAAAATTTACAATCTGCACTAGCAAAACCCAAAATCGTAGGTGAGATTATCTAGAAAGAGTTAGAATATGGTTTTATGATCTGTCCTTTGGAACACCAACCATACAAAGTTGTTCGCTTAAGCTCTATTGGCATAGTAACTAGAAAAACGTCTGATTATTGATTTATCTTCACCGTATAATTTCACAACCCCCAGCATTAACACCTTCATACCTTCGAGCGAATTCTCTCTGAACTACCATGACATCGACCTAGCAGCAGTGCTGATTAAATTAGCAGGTTGAGGTGCCTGACTTAAAAAAAGTAGATATCACTTCTGCAAAGTTATGGCCCTACACCCCGATTCATGACACCTCTTCGGAATTAAAGAGGAGAAAAATTCTACTTCGCAGTGCGCATCACCTTTCGTAAAAGCAGCCCCCAAATTTTCGACATGTTCTCTGAAGCAGTTTGCTTTATCCGGCTTTAAATTACAATATTCCCTTCATGGTCCACCTGCTCGATGATTTTTTGATCATTTCACCCCACTACAGTCCTCCAGCAGCCAATCTCCATACAACCCAAAATGTTTTTGCTAAATTAGGCATCCCTATCGGTCAGGAAAAAAAATCCAGGGAGCAACCACTTTAATCAAGATTTTGGGTATTAATCTTGACTCCTTGAATTTCCAACTCCGTCTACCCCAGGAGAAGGTAGACAGAAGAATTCCAATCTCATTCGCCCTCTTAGAGCGCGCAAGCTGCTCTTGCTCCTCAGCCACCTTAACTTTGCCAAGTGCATCATACCATTCTTATCGCACCTTCTCACCCGCCTCATTTGTTTCTGTCCTAGAAGGGACCGTCTCACTCATCCAACTGCCGAAACAAACTAAACGAACGTTGGGTTTCTTTCCTTCAACAATGGATTGGCATTTAAAGGTTTTATGAAAATCTCATCTCGTCATTAACCTTACGCTTTTCACAGACGAAGCGCCCTCTATCGGCTTTTTATTTAAAGACATTTTAAAAACATATTTCTATATTTGATTTTACAATTGTCTCATTTATTGCATATTTAAATTATAATTTAAAAATTTATTTGTAACAATGTTTCACATATATTTCTCTTCTGTATACTATTTAGTTGAATATATTTAAATACATGGAAATATATATATACCACTCATATATTTCAATCTAGGGCGTCACGGTGGCGCAGTGGGTAGCACGGTCGTCTCACAGCAAGAAGGTCGCTGGTTCTAGGCTCGGCTGGGGCAGGTGGCATTTCTGTGTGGAGTTCTCATGTTCTCCTCGTGATCGCGTGGGTTTACTCCGGGTGCTCCGGTTTCCCCACAAGAACAAAGACATGCGGAATAAGAGAATTGAATAAGAACAATTGCCTGTAGTGTTAAAGAGTGAATGTGTGTGTGAATGTTTCCCAGCGATGGGTTGCGGCTGGAAGGGCATCCGCTGCGTAAAACATATGCCAGAAGAGTTAGCGGTTCATTCCGCTGTGGTGACCCCGAAAGGGAAGAAAGCCGACATGAAGATGAATGAATATTTCAATCTGTTTCTTCCTTATGGAAAAAATTGTGAAACACAACAATACTTATTTTAAATTTCAGATTTGATAATTTTCCATTTTTTTCTTATTCAGAGTATTCAATAAAACTAAATCTGATAAATCTGATTTACAAGGAACTACTTCAAACATTCCCTTGCTCTTTTATTGTCTCATCTTATCTTAAAAAACTCATACATTTAAACATTTTGACAACACACGCATTCCATTATAAAGGTTAGGTTTCAACATTATTTATTTCAAATCATACATCGCTGTATTTCACACATCTCACATATATTTTCACACTTTTTTGTCAATACAAAATGTAGCTTTTAAAATATTTTTTTTTACCTTCCAACATGAAACTTTGCACAATGTCAAATGAACTCTTATGTATATTACAGATGTCACATGACGTAAAAACATTCTGCTAGTTTTATTTTCGGCAAATTTGAAATTCTCAGTGATTAACATCACTTGTCACTTATCAAGAAACATATTGGCCCAACCTTATTTATATACAGTAATATGTCCGTATTTGTTTACAAACAACAGGACTGACCTTTTCGCAATACATGGTCTCACAATGTCATTGCTGTTTCAAATCCTGTAGGAAAATGAACTGTCTTCATAAAGGTCAATGATAATTTTACAGTACTTCCTTGAACCAGCTTCTGTACTGTGCAGTTTCCAAATTTGCCAGCTGCATACAGATGATGTTTGTTATCAATAACACAGAGAAAGTACGACACCTTTAAAACACTGCCATCTTTCAATATCACAACAGAGTTGTACCTTTTCTTTGTCTTAGTATATTTTTGGGTGTGTATGACTTCTCCAATAACAATCACTCTGTTATAATACCTGCCAGTAGAGCTCCTGGGTACATTAAGCAATACATGCAATGCATTCACATAATTTTCAGACACTTGTTTGATCTTTGGCACACCAATTTCAGGTAAGGCACGCAGGGTAATTAAAAGTGCTTTACATTGGAAACAAAGTATGAAAAGAAAGTACATTTAATACAGGCAAGCATAAAAAAGTAATCTAAAATCAAAGTGTTTTAAAAACAGAAAATTTACAAACATTGATTAAAACAAAGATTAAGATAGTGAAGTGCAGGGGTAAAATAGATGTTCGGACGTTGGTGCTCAGTCTACAAAAGCGCAACTAAACAGGTGAGCCTGGATTTAAATGTGCTAAAGTGTTGGCACCCTTGATCTCCTCTGGAAGTTGGTTCCATCTGTGGGCCGCATGGTAACTAAAGGAGGATTTTCCCTGTTTGGAATTTACCCGGGGTAGATCTAATTTATTTGATCTGAGGGATCTCAGTTCTCTGTTTGGTGTGTATTCACTGATCATCTCTGTTAAGTATTTAGGTGCTGAGTTATGTTTGGACTTATATACGAGCAGCAGAACTTTAAAATCTATTCTGAAGGAGACCGGCAGCCAATGTAAAGACTTAAGAACTGGAGAAAAGTGTTCTGACTTTCTAGTTTTGGTTAGAATTGGAGCCGCTGCATTCTGAACGAGCTGGAGATGTCTAATGGTGTTTGATGTTTGGGAAGAGCTCTGAGAAGAGCGTTACAGTAGTACAGCCTGCTGGAGATGAAAGCGTGAATCATTTTCTCTTTAAATCTTGTTGGGAAACAAAGCATCTGATTCTTGCAATGTTTCTAAGATGGTAATAAGCTGATTTCGTCATTGCTTTGACATGGCTATTGAAGCTAAGATCAGAATCCAGAATCACTCCAAGATTCCTGACCTGATTTGTAGTTGTTAGGCCCTTGGCAGTGAGATATACGTTAACCTCAACAACCTCACTTTTGCTTCCGAATGCAATAACTTCAGTTTAGTTCCTTTTTAATTGAAGAAAGTTGTTTTGCATCCAGTTTTTAATCTCATCAAGACATTGGCAGAGAAAGTTTATGGGTTGGTGTCATTTGGGGAGATAGCTAGATATGGTATGATATCTGGTTCCAAAGCGTCACGGTGGCGCAGTGGGTAGCACGGTCGTCTCACAGCAAGAAGGTCGCTGGTTCGAGCCTTGGCTGGGTCGGTTGGCATTTTCTGTGTGGAGTTTGCATGTTCTCCCCGTGATCGCGTGGGTTTTCTTCGGTTTCCCCACAAGTCCAAAGACTTGCGATATAAGTGAATTGAGTAAAAACAATTGTCCATAGTGTGAATGAGTGTGTGTGAATGTTTCCCAGCGATGGGTTGCGGAAGGGCATCCGCCGCGTAAAACATATGCCAGAGAGTTGGCGGTCTATTCCGCTGTGTCAACCCCGAAAGGGAAAAAGTCGACATGAAGATGAATGAATGAATGGTTCCTTCTCATAATTTGGGTCAGTGGAAGCATGTACAGGTTAAATAGTAAAGGAGCAAGGATTGAACCTTGAGGGACTCCACACGACACTGCAGTCCACTTCGACATGTAATCACCTATGTTTACATAGAAACCTCTTCCTTCTAAGTATGATCTGAACCATTTTATCACAGTTCCTGAAAGACCAACATAGTTTTCTAGTCTATCGAGAAGGATTTAGTGATCAACTGTGTCGAAGGCAGCGCTCAGATCAAGTAGAACCAGGACAGTCACTTTTCCTGAATCAGTGTTTAACCGGATGTCATTGACTATCTTCAGTAGAGCTGTCTCTGTGCTGTGATGAGCTCTGAAACCCAACTGATAACAATCCATGTGTTCATTTTTGGTCAGGAATTCATTCAGTTGTTTTATCACAATCTTTTCCATAATTATACATATTATCTAAGTTTGTCTTTTTCAGTAGTGGCTTTACCACTGCGGTTTTAAGGGATTTGGGGAAGAAGCCGGAGCACACGGAGGTGTTTATCATTTCTAAGAGGTCCTTTTCTAGACTCTTAAGAACCATTTTAAAAAAGACTGTTGGTAGAGTGTCAAGACTGCATGTTGATGTTCTAAGGCTCTGAACCGTCTCTATTAATGTTTTGCTTTAGATTAGATTAAAGGAGCACATTGAGAGTGGAGGCTGAGGAGGTCTATCCCCAGCCCTGCAGGGGGAGGCACTAATGCCTTTTCTGATGTTAATGATTTTATTGATGAAAAGTGAAGCGAACTCATTGCATTTATCCTCAGACAGAAGCTCATTTGGAGTCTGGTTTGGTGGGTTGGTTAACCTCTCTACTGCTGCAAAGAGAGTTCGTGTATTGTTGAGGTTGTTATTAATTAAGTTTGAGAAATACTCTTGCCTAGCCGTGATTAATTCTGAATTAAAAGTACGAAGACTCTCTTTATAAAGGTCGGAGTGGATGACAAGTTTGGATTTTCTCCACCTTCTTTCAGCCTTCCTGCAAAGTCTTTTCATACTTTGAACTTTTGTTGAATTTCTCCAGGGTGCTTTTTGTCTCCCAGGTTTCTTCTTGACAGTTATAGGTGCGATGTCATCTATAACGGATTAGATTTTTACAGTAAATGCATCAAGAAGAAAGTGGGCTGTGCCAGCTGTGATGCTTGGTGTTTGAGATATGGCATGCATAAACATCTTTTTGGTGTTATCGGGTATGTGTCTCTTTCTAACAGAAAGTCCTTTAAGTCCTTACTAATTACTAAGTCCAGTGTGTGACCGTGACAATGTGTGACACCCTGAATGTGTTTAGGCACGTCGAAGGTGTTTAACATATTGTTTAGTTCTTTGGCAGCATTATTATCGTGCTTGTCCATGTGAATATTAAAATCCCCAGCAATGATAAAAGAGTCAAACTCTGAAAAGAGTAGTTCAGTGAAATCATCAGGAAACCCTGTAGTGTACTTTGGAGGCCTGTATAAGGTGCCTTTTAAAGCTATACTTAACTATTCAAAAGATGTGTAATCCCCAAGATTGACCTGTTAGCTTTCAAAAATGTTCTTGTACATACTTGAGACTCCGCCTCCTTTCTTATCAGAAGGAGAGGATGACTATATAAGAAGTTTCCTGGTGCAGCCTCGTTTAGTTTGGTTGGACTACAGCTATCATCTAGCCAAGTTTCAGTTAGCAACATAAAATCTAAGTCATGTGTGTTTAAATAAAATAATTGACAAGGTGTGCTTTATTTCTAAGTGACCTAATGTTTAGAAGTGCTATTTTACCCTGTTTTCTGTGGGTTCAGATATGATGGCCTCTGGTTTGGTCTGCTTGATTTCTGATTTCTAACTGACCTTTTCTTCCACTTGTTTTTTGTATTTCTTGCTACTTATCTGTATCGCTACTAAAGTAAGAGCTAAATGGGCTGAGGACATCTGCCTGTTCTGAAAACATTCCCCAAGTCAGAAATCATTGAATGATTAGGCCTTAGCAATGCACGAGACCATGCTATCATTTTGCAAACCGGCTGAGGTACTGCATTGCTGCTTTTTACTTGCTTGAGCAAGTAGCCATTATAGTTCTCAAACATGAAAGCAGACTGGGCCGTTTTCGATGAGGAATCTTTCTTTCATCTTCAGAGTAATTGTGAAAATAATATGCTTTTCTTTTTGACAATTTCAACTTTTTCTGATCAGTGAACAGCTATGCATGGGATCTGTGTAAAAATACTATTAAATTTAGTGATTGGACTTAAACTGCTTAGCGATATCCAATGAAATGCCAGATAATTTTGAAGTCAACTACCCTTTAGCGCGGTAAACAGATGTGTATTTCACTCTTCTCTTGATTTATTTCTGCAGTAAAGATTACACCAAACAAGGTAAGAATGTGTTGCGTGATTAATTATGAGATGCTGTGTATGAAGTCAAATCTATTTAACTCTGACATTTATTACTGCTTAATTATCAGACAACCGCTGCAGCTAACGTTAACCACAGAAACAATCCAGAAGTTTCTCTGCAACGTTGATATAATGTAAAGTTTTACAATGTTTTCTAGTGTTGTGAATGATTAGTGCTGGAATAAATTTGTCACTGTTGTCGCGCAAATGAGACAAACACATGCTCCTTTAACAGAGGTATAAAAAATCTCTACCTCTCATTCGTCGTGAAAATGATGTGTTTTTTCTTTTTTCTGCCATCTTGGGTCAGTCATCTCCCTTTCGCTGCGTCAGCTTGTTTGTTTCGTTGTAGCGCAGCACACTAGCTCATACTAGCACACTAGCAAGATGGTCAAGAGAGGCTTTCAAGATACATTCGGAAAACATAGCCCACATTAAAGCAGCACACCAAATCTCGATGAGCAAAACCTCTCCACTCCCTTTAGCGAGCATTGGGAGGGCCAATCCCAGCCCTCCCTCCTCTGGTCTGGCCAACTCACCCATTTACAGCTAGTCTTGGTCTCACCAGCACCAGCCACCCCACGCACTACAGTGAGTCTTTGTCTCTCCACCCCATGCATTTTGTGCGAGCCTTGATCTCGCCAACTCTAGCTACCCCAAGCACTACAGCAAGCCTTGGTCTTGCCACCCCATGCATTCACAGCGAGCCTTGTTCTTGCCATTTATAGCTCCCCCACCACTCCAAGCTTTTTAATAAGCCTTGGTCTCATCAATTTAAGCCCAACCACCATTATTGCATTGATCTTGCCAACTTTAACCCCCAACTCGCCTTAGTCTCTATTATCATCAATAGTCTCTATTATAATCAATTGGAAGAAGCCCAATCTTCACACCTCTTATTTAAGTGAGCCTGGGTCTCACATTCCCATCAAGCATCTAAGTTTCCCTACACACATAACCTCCAGTAGCACCAATCTGAACACGCCATTATCCCACTTTCCATCTCTGGGCCTTTTTATCTCACTTCTGGCTCTCAGCCACCAACTACCCAAGAACTCTTACGCAATCCCAGCACAACCAACACCTAAGGATGTTACCCACCCTCAACTCGTAGCTTTCTTCTCTTCTCAAACAAGCCTTGGCGTTGCCACCACACCCTTTCCCTTGCACAGCTTACCCAAGAGATAGGTACCCTCAACATATTTCTACTCAGGAGCCTTGGCCTCCAGGGGAGCAACACCTAACTTTCACCCACAGCCTAACCTCCTCTTGACTTCGTCTCCACCCACAAAGGTCTAAGCTTTGGGCCCCCAGCTTCAAGTCCACTGCTCCCACCTCTCAACCAGTTCCTCGCCAGCCTAATTATGGTTCCAGAACCCTCTACATACAAACCCTCTCTGGGCTTGGACCGCTTCCCAAACCAGAGACCCTACTCAGACCCTACTCGCTCCCCCTTACTCGCCAAAACTACTTGCAACACTAAGCAATTCATGTAATGTGAACTTGTGAATTCTAGCTTTATGATTCTCTAACTAACTAAACTGTGTCATGTTTAGAAAAATCAAGAGTCTCTCTCACTCTCTTATAAGGTCTACAGTACTCAGTGTTCTGAGAATAAGCGGAAAAGAAGGAAAGATTTAAAAACAAGATTTCTCAGATTAATAAATCCTTGGAAGGTCTGCTCATCTCCAGAGCATCAGAAAAGTCCCCATCCTCTGAGGAACATGTTATCCATAGCCTTCAAGGCCTGGTTCCTCCATGTGAGTCAGATACCTCTTATTTTATTCAGATCTACAGTGGTTGGTTCAGATATGGCCTGAAGAACAGGGTCTGCGTGATTAAAGAATGCTACACATCTATCTGATTCTCAGGAATCCTCAGATGCTTCTCAGCAGGATGCAATTCTTCAATTTAGTGTTAAAAGTGGATGAAGTTACGCTCCTTCCCATTTGTTGGCGCTGTGTGGTAATGTGTCATTCGTGAAATGAATCATTCTATTGAAAGAACAAAAGTCAAAAGAATGAAGCCCTAAGTTGAACGAATCTTTCCATCACTGCTCAGAGGAGAACATCCACACACGTTTTATAATCTTTGTGGGCTTTATAGAACAACTCTTGATGATCGAACACCCGCAATACAAGCTTCTGAATGTTTATATTCTACTATTTTATGGTCATGAGATCGAAGCGAGAGTGAGTATCGAGTGCCATACAGCGATTCTTTCATCATCAGAACCGCCAGCTTTCATTCATCGTTCTCTCGAGTAAAACCCATCTGATACGCAAGGCTGAACTCTTGTTCTGTGCACCAAACGCTCGGACAGATGTGTGATGTGCCATTGGCTCCTGTGCTTTTCCGATCGGCATATGTTCACGAACATATCTTCGAACCGCATATTCAGATAGATGTGTAGCGGCCTTTAGTCAAGCTGCAATCATCAAAAAGCCCTTAGTGTAGTGTAAGAATCTGACCACACGCGCACACACGTTAGAGTGGTGCTGAATCTGTGACTGTGTGTGACCTACTTCTACATGTGAACAACAAGCGAGAGGGAGGGGGAGAGTGAGAGAGACACAGTATTTCCTGACTTCCTGGCTGTTCTGGAGCAACTCTCTCCTCTCTAGTAAGACACATAAACACCCTATTTATGATATCAATACTGCAATCAATATTGGATCCCAGTGAGCATAAACTTGCTAGGGAAAACAGCAGTTCCTCTTGAGGGCAGTGTTCAGGTTTCCACCAGATTCTTGTGCTGGAGGAGCTCTTGTGACTCCCCTGACGCTCATCTCCGGAACAGATCAGTCACTAACAACATCCATAATTATCTCCACTCAAATGAGAAAGAGAGATTTAATCTGAGAAGTGCAGAAATTGAACTTTTAAAGGGATTGGGAAGCAAACCACGGCAATAGTGGATGTTTTCATCACCTGTCGCTTCTGCTGCTGAATTTCCTGCTAGATCGCAAGGTGTTTCTGTATCAGTTTCTCCAGACGAGTTTTCTGAGCCTCCTGCACACACAAACACATGCACACACACGCACACATACTCGCACACACACATATATTTCTGTACCAGTTGCCTTAGAATTGAGTGTCTTCTGCTGGCTGGAGAGAAAATGTGTATAGCAAGGAATAATCAGATATCGGATCAATATTAGGTGACAGTAATAAAAAAAGAGTGTTAACATGTAAGACTGGAAATTATAGGAGTTTTCCTGGGTCTGGGGTGTTGATTTTATTATTCACATAATAAAACAATGGGGTGCCTTCTCCTAACCCCTTATCTCCAGCATCAAAGGGCCAACAGCCCTTTTTCATGAACCATGCTCATAAAGGAATGTTGTGTTAACCAGTTTATTGTTTGAAATATATTAGAGGGTAAGTGCAATGATATATCCCAAAACTAAAACCTTTAAAACTCTCACCAGCTTTCACTAATGCTCTACTGATTTGCATTCCTGATTAAGTCACACCTCTCTGGGAGGAGTCTGGTCTGAAGAAGCTTTCAAAGGCATATAGCAAACCGAAATCCTGGCCCTTATAAAAAATAATTCCTTACTCTTGGTTCATATTTCATAAGTTGTATAATAGTTGAATCAAAACTAGAGTCCCTCAAGGTTCAATCCTTGCTCCTTTACTATTTAACCTGTACATGCTTCCACTGGGCCAAATTATGAGAAGGAACCAGATATCATACCATAGTTCTGCTGATGATACACAAATTTATCTAGCTATCTCCCCATATGACTACAACCCCATAAACTCTCTCTGCCAATGTCTTTATTCGAAATCATTGCATTCAGAAGCAAAAGCGAGGTTGTTGAGGTTAACACGTATGTCAATGCTGAGGGCATAATAACTACAAATCAGGTCCGGAATCTTGGAGTGATTCTGGACTCTGGTCTTAGTTTAAAAAGCCACATCAAAGCAATGACCAAATCAGCTTATTACCATCTTAGAAACATTGCAAGAATCAGATGCTTTGTTTCCCGACAAGATTGAGAGAAAATGATTCATGCGTTCATTTCCAGCAGGCTGGACTCCTGTAACGCTCTTCTCAAAAACACCATTAAACAGCTCCAGCTCGTTCAGAATGCAGCGACTCGAATTTTAACCAAAACTAGAAACATATTTCTCCAGTTCTTAAATCTTTACACTATCTCCTTCAGAATACATGTTAAAGTTCTGCTGCTCGTATATAAGTCCAAACATAACTTAGCACCTAAATAGCTAACAGAGAAGATCAGTGAATACACACCAAACAGAGAACTGAGATCCCTCAGATCAAATAAATGAGATCTACCCCGGGTAAATTCTAAACAGGGTAAATCCTCCTTTAGTTACCATGCGGCCCACAGATGGAACCAGCTTCCAGAGGAGAACAAGGGTGCCAACACTTTATTCACATTTAAATCCAGACTCACCTGAGCACCGTTGACTGAGCACCAACGTCTGAATAATTATTTTATCTCTGCACTTTCATTAATCTTCATGTCGGCTTTATTCCTTTTCGGGGTCGCCACAGCGGAATGAACCGCTAACTCACTGGCATATGTTTTACGCAGTGGATGCCATTCCCTGCCGCAACCCATCGCTGGGAAACATTCACACACTCATTCACACTTTAACACTATGGACAATCATTCTTATTCAATTCACTTATTCCGTTTTTGGACTTGTGGGGAAACCGGAGCACCCGGAGAAAACCCACGCGATCACGGAGAGAACATGCAAACTCCACACAGAAATGCCACCTGCCCCAGCGACCTTCTTGCTGTGAGACGACCGTGCTACCCACTGCGCCACCGTGACGCCCTCTCTGCATCAGTATGATTTCATATAATTTGTTCAATGCTTGATTTAATAATATATCTTTAAATTCTTTTTTTTATTCTTCGTTTCCAATGTAAAGTATTTTGAATTACCCTGTGTACGAAATGTGCTATACAAATACACTCAAACCCTCACAGTAATTACAAATACAAACCCTCACAGTATCACTAGAAGGCAAAATAACCATCCCCAACTCTTACCAGACCAAAAGCTTGGATGTCGTCGTTGATCATACTCCCTCACTGGAGCCACAGATTAAGCAACACTCAAGTCTTATACACTGAAAAGGATGTACGTTAAACGAGTATCAACTTTAACGGTGCAGTGTAAGTGTTCAGATTGAGACAGAGGATAATTATGTGAAAATAAAGTTTTGGCTCCCTCTGCTGGCACAGGTTGAAGAACTCCTCTAAGAACAATGGAGCAATGGAGTGTGAGCAAACCATTATTGACCTGACTTATTGACTTTTTTTTTTTTTTTTTTTTTTCTTTTCTAACAGATTTTCTCACAGATTTTTTGTTTGTCCAACCAGTTTATTTGCACATTTACAATTTATTTTAGTTTGACAAACTAACAAGAAGAGACGACATTGAGATAGAGGCAAGATTTATTCTTTTAAGGGAAAATGTAAAAGTGATTAGTTGGCCAGATCTGGAGTGACCCACACCCAGGATTTGTGTTCTGCATGTAACCCATGCCAGTGTACACACACAGCAGTGAACAAACAAAACACATCGTGAACACACACCCGGAGCAGTGGGAGCCATGGCTGCGGGTCCCGGGGAGCAGTCGGGGAACTGGTGCTCGCTTGAGGGCACCACAGCTGTGGTTGTTGAACATGGAGAGCAAGTGTTTCACTCACACCATCTTCAACTCGGTGGATCTGGGGATCGAACCAGAGACCTTCCGATCACAAGTCCCATCTCCTTATCCACCAGATCATAACTGCCCTCAATGTGGATATTTATTAGATCTTATTTCTAATAATTTTTTTTTGAAATATTTTTAGATCTTTAAAAATCCAACAAAAACTAGTTATAGAAACTATTAAATTAATTTTTTTTAAATAAGGATTATGAATACATTTACGTTTCAACAGGGCATTGAGTGGGAAAAGCCAGAACTTGTTGCACCTCATAGAACTAAACAGTAGTGGTCGCTAAAGTGTGGGTTATATTAAATCAGTTAATAAATGCTCAATAAATTAGACTTAAAAATTTATTAAAACAAAGTAAAACAGTCTGGGATTATTTGTTTTATCTTCATAAAACAACCATTCAGATTTGCACAATTAAAAGTAACTCCAAAACACACTTTATTAATTTGAACAATAACTAACATTTTATTCATTTCATTTTGGGAGCAAAAACGAGAGAGAGAGATAGAGAGAGAGAGAAAAGGCTTCTTGAGGGCGTGTAGGAGCTTGTGAAGGTAGACAGGAGAAAGATTTGTGAGAAATCATCAATTGTTTTGAACTTTTTTGATGGGGAGCCAGTGAAGAGTGGGAGGACCATGAGCTCGTTTCAGTTCCTTGAAGATAAGACGAGGTGAAGAGTTCCGGATCATCTGCAGAGGTTTGAGCGCTATTGCTGGAAGTCCTGCTAGGAGAACGTTGCAGTAGTCCAGACGTGAGAGGACCAGAGCCTGAACCAGGAGTTGAGTTGCATGCTCAGTTAAGAAGGGCCAATTTTCTGATGTTGTGTAGCGCAAACCTACACGCTCAAGTTGTCTTGGTGATGTGGTCTTTGAAGGACAACTGCTTGTCCTGAATCATTCTGAAATTATTATCTAAAGGAGAAGGGGTGATTGTTGAAGATTTCAGCTAAAGGAGGGATTTTGTCTGACGGTGACAACATTTTTTGGTCTGTTGGCACCAGTCTAAATATCACACAGAGAAGATAGTTTAAAACACATCCACCAACCTCATCCCACCTGTCACACACTTCCACCAAACACACCCCACCAGTCACACTCATCCACCAAACACCACCCACCAGTCACACTCATCCACCAAACACACCCCACCAGTCACACTCATCCACCAAACACACCCCACCAGTCACACTCATCCACCAAACACACCCCACCAGTCACACTCATCAACCAAACACACCCCACCAGTCCACACTCATCCACCAAACACACCCCACCAGTCACACTCATCCACCAAAACACACCCCACCAGTCACTCTCATCCACCAAAACACCACCCCCACCAGTCACACTCATCAACCAAATACACCTCACCAGTCACACTCATCCACCAAACACACCCACCAGTCACACTCATCAACCAAACACGCCCCCACCAATCACACTCATCAACCAAATACACCTCACCAGTCACACTCATCCACCAAACACACCCCACCAGTCACACTCATCCACCAAACACACCCCACCAGTCACACTCATCCACCCAAACACACCCCACCAGTCACACTCATCAACCAAACACGCACCCACCAATCACACTCATCAACCAAATACACCCCACCAGTCACACTCATCAACCAAACACACCCCACCAGTTACACTCATCCACCAAACACACCCCACCAGTCACACTCGTCCACCAAACACACCCCACCAGTCACACTCATCCACCAAACACACTCCACCAGTCACTCTCATCCACCAAACACACCCCACCAGTCACACTCATCAACCAAACACACCCCCACCAGTCACACTCATCCACCAAACACACCCCACCAGTTACACTCATCCACCAAACACACCCCACCAGTCACACTCGTCCACCAAACACACCCCACCAGGTCACACTCATCCACCAAACACACTCCACCAGTTACACTCATCCACCAAACACACCCCCACAGTCACACTCGTCCACCAAACACACCCCACCAGTCACACTATCCACCAAACACACTCCACCAGTCACACTCATCAACCAAACACACCCCCAGCAGTTACACTCATCCACCAAACACACCCCAGCAGTCACACTCATCCACCAAACACACCCCACCAGTCACACTCGTCCACCAAACACACCCCACCAGTCACACTCATCCACCAAACACACTCCACCAGTCACACTCATCAACCAAACACACCCCAGCAGTTACACTCATCCACCAAACACACCCCACCAGTCACACTCATCCACCAAACACACCCCACCAGTCACACTCGTCCACCAAACACACCCCACCAGTCACACTCGTCCACCAAACACACTCCACCAGTTACACTCGTCCACCAAACACACCCCACCAGTCACACTCGTCCACCAAACACACCCCACCAGTCACACTCATCCACCAAACACACCCCACCAGTCACACTCATCCACCAAACACACCCCACCAGTTACACTCATCCACCAAACACACCCCACCAGTCACACTCATCCACCAAACACACCCCACCAGTTACACTCATCCACCAAACACACCCCAGCAGTCACACTCATCCACCAAACTTGCCCAGGGCCATTGTAGCAGGGATCAAACAGCCAATCCTCCGGTCCCACGACGACCAACTCCAACTCCAATAAACATTTATTCTTTTCAGAATCATATTTTGTCCTTTGGTTAATTAACACTGTCCACTTTGAGGAATGTAATAATGATCCTTTGGAACAAAAAAACTTGAGTCAATCAGTTTGTTGTGCCAACATGAGTAAATTCACTAGGGTTGCACCGATACAAAATTTAATGTATGAGTACTTTTTTCCAGGTACTCGTCTATAGAGATACTGATAACAATGCCTGTTTTTTGGAGAAGTATATTTATGCCTTGTCCAAGGTTCCATCTGCAGACCACAAAGTTTGACATCTACATCCTCATGGCAGGATTTTGAGATCATGGAATCTGTGAACAAGGCCCTCAGCCCACTTCAGGACTCCACAGATGCTCTGTTGGATGAATGTTTTGTTAGGATATCTTGTGTAAAACCTACTCTGCATTTTCCGTACACCTTAGTGCTGGCTAAAGAGGAAGAGGACACTAACCTGACCAAATCCATGAAGAAAAAATTCTCATCTTTTGGCAAACATCAGCCGTAATTTCCTCCAAACATGGCATGATGTAAACAAAATAGCCTGCTCTGCCGTAGGACAGTCGATGTAAAACTAAGTTAGTGTAGCTTAGCAGGCCTCGTCTCAAGCTCCGGTATTTCTTAAAGTTACGCCGCTTCCAGAATCAGCACAGGCCAGGTAAGAGGTCTTCGGCAACTCGGCTGTTTCCTAGACACAAGGTTTCGAACACAATACATCTCTGAGCAGGAGATGGAGACCTCAAAGAAACAAGTCATCACTGAGTTGATTGTGAGTAACTTGCAACAGCTTTATAAAATGCGACATTTTAATTTAAGGACATTCACCAGCAGTAGACTGTAGCCCAAAGCACTGCAGCGATAGACCCGGCCAATTTCTTTAAGGCAACAACAAGCACGACATCACCTTCTTCATTTGATCCCACGACGCAGTGTAGAGAAGCAGTAGCTGCTGAACTATACGCTTACATTTAAATGCTACGTGTGGACCATGAAGACAATCCACTAAAATAGTGGAAAACTCACAAAATAAACTTCCCTAGGTTATGCAAACTAGCGCAGAAATAACCGAGCATACAAGCAACAAGCTCTGCATCAAAGAGAGCTTCAGCGCTTGTGGTAACGTTGTAACAGATCATCACTCCTGTCTGAAACCAGACAAAGTTGACGTGCTTGTTTTTTAGCAAATAACCTCTCAATTAGCTAAACACAATATTTTAGAAAAAGAACTTTAATTGGTCATTTAAAACAACAAAAGTTACAGTTTTATCAAGAAACCACAATCCTATATCCAGCTTTCTTTTCACTAGAAGTAAACAATGCATACTGTAAGTTACATCCTGCTTAAATAATGGTTGTTTTATTTAGATGTTCTTTTGACTTTATTTTAAGTTAATGTAATGTTATTAAATTCTGTAATGTAAAGATGATCAAGTAATTTAATTTTGTACAATTAAATTTTAATTTGAAAATATTGTTAATTTATAGTTGTTTCTTGTTTACACTGTATACTGTATCTCAGTTGAAAAATAGAAATTTCAGCATTATTAGTAGTTTGTGTGTGCATTTTCCTCGATAACAAGCAAGTTGAGTCATTTTTATCGTATCGCAAAAGGCAAATCGGAATTTTGACTTTAATAACCGCAATGTGACATTTTTCCAAAATCGTGCAGCCATAAGTGTTAATATTTATTCAAAACTTTTTAAATAACTTGTTGTTGTCAGATTACATTACATGAAAGAAACTGGTATGTATTGTGCTGTTCTGTTTAAGAGTGTTTCTGAGCAGCTTCCCGTGTTAATCTCAAGGTTTATAACAGAATACTGTGAGATAAATTTGACAGAAAAGCACAAAAGTGACCCTGATCTTAAACTCAAGTCTCCAGTGTGATCAGATCAGAGCAAGATGATTCGTAGAGCAGAGATTTATAGTTTTGAGGCTCTCAACTGTCAGCAGAACGCATTGCAGACTGGGAACATCTCATCTATTCTGTTTCCAAAAACGTTTTTGTTATTCTGTGATCTGTGACGTGTTAATGCTAAACTATAATGTTACTGCCTATTTTAACTTGAAGGTTAGAAACCCTTTAGTATTTTAAATGTGCACAGTTTTTTTATCATTAACTCATTGATTGTGTTGTACAGCACAACAGGTTCGTGTTTTAGTTACAGTTGAGCTCAATCAGAGAGCTCATCACCTCCGTCTGCTGCTTTGTGATTTCAGTCAATATATAGTTAAGATACATTTTAAATACAGTAGATGATCAAGCATCACTCAGAGATCAATGCGGTGCTAAGTGCTGAAATGCTGAGTGAAGTTCGTGCTGTCTCTTTCCGCAACACAGAAAGAGCAGACAATACATTTGCAATAATTTTTGTATGATATTATATTTAACTCCATTTAACACTTCTGTGGATGACCTCACAAAGTATCGGTCTGTGATATCGGCATGTATTTATGAGTACGAGTACTCAAGCTTGGTATCAGTGAGTCAAATATACAAAATAATAAGTCCTCCGTTTGCCACTAGCAACTAAAAACATAATCCGAATGTTTCAAATCTTTCTGTGGATTTAATTGATATGGAAAACCAACCGACATAAACTGACCTTAAAAGCTTTCACTTTTATGATAAAATTGTACTTATATGACATGCTTAAAATGTTTTGCCAATGCACTTACCAATATTTTTAAATAAGACTTTGGAGCATTTTTCTTACAGCAGAAACTACCCAAAATATAATACAAACAACTTTGTACCCTACCATACCAACTTTATTTATAAAGCACTTTAAAAAAAGACAACTACAGCTGACACAAGTGCTGCACATCTCTAAATACTAAAAGCATAAAAAGATATAAAACATTCAACACAACAATAATACAGTTCAAAAACACATAGAATTAGTAAAAGAAGCTAAGTCCTGCTAGGATTAACGGCCAAAGAATAAAAGTGGGTTTTAAGGCGGGTTTTAAAAGTGTGCAGTGAGGGGGCAGCTCTAACGTTCAGAGGGAGGTTGTTCCACAGATGAGGATCAGCGACAGAGAAGGCCCTGTCCCCCCTGAGCTTCCTCCTGGACCTCAGTACCTGCAGGAGCAGCAGCGACAGAGAAGGCCCTGTCCCCCCTGAGCTTCCTCATGGACCTCGGTACCTGCAGGAGCAGCAGCGACAGAGAAGGCCCTGTCCCCCCTGAGCTTCCTCATGGACCTCGGTACCTGCAGGAGCAGCAGCGACAGAGAAGGCCCTGTCCCCCCTGAGCTTCCTCCTGGACCTCGGTACCTGCAGGAGCAGCAGCGACAGAGAAGGCTCTGTCCCCCCTGAGCTTCCTCATGGACCTCGGTACCTGCAGGAGCAGCAGCGACAGAGAAGGCCCTGTCCCCCCTGAGCTTCCTCCTGGACCTCGGTACCTGCAGGAGCAGCAGCGACAGATAAGGCCCTGTCCCCCTGAACTTCCTCCTGGACCTCGATACCTGCAGGAGCAGCAGCGACAGAGAAGGCCCTGTCCCCCCTGAGCTTCCTCCTGGACCTCGGTACCTGCAGGAGCTGCAGCGACAGATAAGGCCCTGTCCCCCCTGAGCTTCCTCATGGACCTCGGTACCTGCAGGAGCAGCAGCGACAGAGAAGGCCCTGTCCCCCCTGAGCTTCCTCCTGGACCTCGGTACCTGCAGGAGCAGCAGCGACAGAGAAGGCTCTGTCCCCCCTGAGCTTCCTCATGGACCTCGGTACCTGCAGGAGCAGCAGCGACAGAGAAGGCCCTGTCCCCCCTGAGCTTCCTCCTGGACCTCGGTACCTGCAGGAGCAGCAGCGACAGAGAAGGCTCTGTCCCCCCTGAGCTTCCTCATGGACCTCGGTACCTGCAGGAGCAGCAATGACAGAGAAGGCTCTGTCCCCCCTGAGCTTCCTCATGGACCTCGGTACCTGCAGGAGCAGCAGCGACAGAGAAGGCCCTGTCCCCCCTGAGCTTCCTCATGGACCTCGGTACCTGCAGGAGCAGCAGCGACAGATAAGGCCCTGTCCCCCTGAGCTTCCTCCTGGACCTCGGTACCTGCAGGAGCAGCAGCGACAGATAAGGCCCTGTCCCCCTGAGCTTCCTCCTGGACCTCGGTACCTGCAGGAGCAGCAGCGACAGATAAGGCTCTGTCCCCCCTGAGCTTCCTCCTGGACCCTCGGTACCTGCAGGAGCAGCAGCGACAGATAAGGCCCTGTCCCCCCTGAGCTTCCTCCTGGACCTCGGTACCTGCAGGAGCAGCAGCGACAGATAAGGCCCTGTCCCCCCTGAGCTTCCTCCTGGACCTCGGTACCTGCAGGAGCAGCAGCGACAGATAAGGCCCTGTCCCCCCTGAGCTTCCTCCTGGACCTCGGTACCTGCAGGAGCAGCAGCGACAGATAAGGCCCTGTCCCCCCTGAGCTTCCTCCTGGACCTCGATACCTGCAGGAGCAGCAGCGACAGAGAAGGCCCTGTCCCCCGTGAGCTTCCTCCTGGACCACGGTACCTGCAGGAGCAGCAGCGACAGATAAGGCCCTGTCCCCCCTGAGCTTCCTCCTGGACCTCGATACCTGCAGGAGCAGCAGCGACAGATAAGGCCCTGTCCCCCCTGAGCTTCCTCCTGGAACTCGATACCTGCAGGAGCAGCAGCGACAGATAAGGCCCTGTCCCCCTGAGCTTCCTCCTGGACCTCGATACCTGCAGGAGCAGCAGCGACAGAGAAGGCCCTGTCCCCCCTGAGCTTCCTCCTGGACCTCGGTACCTGCAGGAGCTGCAGCGACAGATAAGGCCCTGTCCCCCCTGAGCTTCCTCATGGACCTCGGTACCTGCAGGAGCAGCAGCGACAGAGAAGGCCCTGTCCCCCCTGAGCTTCCTCCTGGAACTCGATACCTGCAGGAGCAGCAGGTCAGCTGACCTGAGAGACCGAGAAGGGGAATAGGTGTGAAGAAGCTCAGAGAGGTACGGAGGAGCAAGACCATTTAGACATTTAAAAACACACAAAATAATTTTTAATGAACTCTATAAGACACAGGCGAGGACCGGGGTGATGTGCTCTCTTATACAGGTTTCAGTTCAAAGTTGAGCAGCAGCGTTCTGAACCAGCTGTGAAGGGCCTTAAAACCAAACTGAAAAATCTCCAATATGTCATTTTCCTCCAGAAATGACTGTAGCTGACAAAAAACAATCCTCTCTAATATTTTCAAAAGAAGTAGTGTCAATGCTTATTAATGTTCTGTCATATAATCAACTGCTAACAGAACTTCTTTACAGCTTAATCAAAAGAAACATTCCTTTTCAGTCTTTCTCCACTCATTATGGGATTATTGATTTGATGGGTGGGGGTTTAAGGGGTTCTTGTTAGTAAGCTAGTAAATGATAATTGTATATGAGATCATAGATTTAGTGGGTGGGGGGTTAATTGTTTTTACATTAGTATGCCAGTAATGATAATTATATGTTATTAGAAACCCCTCCTAGAACCGCCACCTTAACGTGGTGGAGGGGTTAGCGTGCTCGAAGGATCCTAGGAGCTATGTTGTCGGGGGCTTGCTGCCCCTGGTAGGGTCTCCCAAGGCAAACAGGTCCTAGGTGACGGGTCAGACTAAGAGCGGTTCAGAAGCCCTGAATGATGACAACAACAGATTCCGCTACGTCGCCCGGATTGGCGTCACCGGGGCCCCACCCTGGAGCCAGGCCTGGGGTTGGGGCTCGCAGGCGAGCGTCTGGTGGCCGGGTCTTTTCCCATGGGACCCGGCCGGGCCCAGCCCGAAAAGGCCACGTGGGATCGCCCTCCAGTAGGCCCACCACCCGCAGGAGGGACCGTAAGGGGCCGGTGCTTTGTGATCTGGGCGGCAGCCGAAGGTGGGGACCTCGGCGGCCCAATCCATGGACACAGAAGCTAGCTCTGGGGACATGGAATGTAACCTCGCTAGGGGGAAAGGAGCCTGAGCTTGTGCGGGAGGTGGAGCGCTACCGGCTAGAGATTGTCGGGCTCACCTCCACGCACAGCCTGGGCTCTGGAACCCAGCTCCTCGAGAGGGGCTGGTCTCTTCACTACTCTGGCGTCCCCCGCGGTGAAAGGTGGCATGCTGGTGTGGGCCTGCTCATAGCCCCCCAGCTCAGCCGCCATGTGTTGGAGTTCTCCCCAGTGAGCGAGAGGGTCGCTTCCCTCCGCCTTTGGGTTGGGGGCAGGTCTCTCACTGTTGTTACGGTCTACGGGCCGAACAGAAGTGCAGAGTACCCGGCCTTCTTGGAGTCCCTGGGAGGGGTGCTGGAAAGTGCTCCAACCGGGGACCCCATCGTTCTCCTGGGGGACTTCAATGCGCACGTGGGGGATGACAGCGTCACCTGGAGGGGTGTGATTGGGAGGAATGGCCTCCCCGACCTGAACCCGAGTGGTGTTCTGTTATTGGACTTCTGTGCCCGTCACGGTTTGTCCATAACGAACACCATGTTCAAGCACAAGGGTGTCCACCGGTGCACGTGGCACCAGGACACCTTAGGCCGAAGGTCGATGATTGACTTCATTGTCGTATCATCTGACCTTCGACCATGTGTTTTGGACACTCGGGTGAAGAGAGGGGCTGAGCTATCAACCGATCACTACCTGGTGGTGAGTTGGATCCGCTGGCTGGGGAGGAGGCCGGAAAGACCTGGCAGACCCAAACGTACGCTGAGGGTCTGTTGGGAACGTCTGGCCGAGCCCCCTGTCAGAGTGAGCTTTAACTCCCACCTCCGGGAGAGCTTCCACCAGATACCGGGGGAGGCTGGAGACATGGAGTCAGAGTGGACCATGTTTTCCACCTCTATTGTCAATGCCGCAGTGCGAAGCTGTGGCCGTAAGGTCTCTGGTGCCTGTCGTGGCGGCAATCCCAGAACCCGGTGGTGGACACCGGAAGTAAGGGATGCCGTCAAGCTGAAAAAGGAGTCCTATCAGGCCTGGTTGGCTTGTGGGACTTCGGACACAGCCGACCGGTACCGGCAGGCCAAGCGCGCAGCAGCCAATGCTGTGTTAGAGGCAAAAACTCGGACCTGGGAGGAGTTCGGGGAGGCCATGGAGGAAGACTATCGGTCGTCCTCAAAGAAATTCTGGCAAAACTGTCCGGCGCCTCAGGAGGGGAAAGCAGTGCCCCACCAACACTGTTTACAGTAGAGGTGGAGAGCTGTTGACCTCGACCAGGGATGTGGTCGGGCGGTGGAAGAAATACTTTGAGGATCTTCTCAATCCCACTGTCACGTCCTCTGTCGAGGAGGCAGAGGCTGGGGTAGTTGAGGTGGATTCGTCTATCACCCAAGCCGAAGTTACTGAGGTGGTTGGTAAGCTCCTCAGTGGCAAGGCACCGGGGGTGGATGAGATCCGCCCTGAGTACCTCAGGTGCCTAGATGCTGTGGGACTGTCCTGGCTGACACGTCTCTGCAGCATCGCGTGGCGGTCAGGGACAGTGCCTCTGGAATGGCAAACCGGAGTGGTGGTCCCTCTTTACAAGAAGGGGGACCGGAGGATGTGTTCCAACTACCGGGGGATCACACTCCTCAGCCTCCCGGGGAAAGTCTATGCCAGGGTACTGGAGAGGAGAGTTCGGCCGCTAGTCGAACCTTGGATGCAGGAGGAACAATGCGGGTTTCGACCTGGTCGTGGAACACTGGACCAGCTCTATACCCTCTGCAGGGTCCTCGAGGGGTCATGGGAGTTCGCCCAACCGGTCCACATGTGCTTTGTGGATTTGGAGAAGGCGTTCGACCGTGTCCCTCGTGGTGTCCTGTGGGAGGTGCTCTGGGAGTATGGGGTCCGGGGCACTCTGCTAAGGGCTGTCCGGTCCCTGTACAACCAGAGCAGGAGCTTGGTCCGCATTGCCGGCACAAAGTCAGACCTGTTCCCAGTGCGCGTTGGCCTCCGGCAGGGCTGCCCTTTATCACCAGTTCTGTTCATAGTTTTTATGGACAGAATCTCAAGGCGCAGCCGGGGGCCGGAGGGGGTCCGGTTCGGGGACCTCAGGATTTCATCGCTGCTGTTTGCGGATGATGTTGTCCTGTTGGCTTCTTCGGGCCTGGACCTGCAGCGTGCGTTGGGGCGGTTTGCAGCCGAGTGTGAAGCGGCTGGGATGAGGATCAGCACCTCCAAGTCTGAGGCCATGGTTCTCGACCGGGAAAAGGTGGCCTGCCCTCTCCAGGTCAGTGGAGTGCTCCTGCCTCAGGTGGAGGAGTTCAAGTATCTCGGGGTCCTGTTCACGAGTGAGGGGAGGATGGAGCGCGAGATCGACAGGCGGATCGGTGCAGCATCTGCAGTGATGCGGTTGCTGTATCGGTCTGTTGTGGTGAAAAGGGAGCTGAGCCGAAAGGCGAAGCTCTCGATTTACCGGTCGATCTACGTCCCTACTCTCACCTATGGTCATGAGCTCTGGGTCATGACCGAAAGGACAAGATCCCGGATACAAGCGGCCGAAATGAGCTTCCTCCGCCGGGTGGCTGGGCGCTCCCTTAGAAATAGGGTGAGAAGCTCCGTCACCCGGGGGGAGCTCGGAGTAGAGCCTCTGCTCCTCCACATCGAGAGGAGTCAGCTGAGGTGGCTTGGGCATCTGTTCCGGATGCCTCCTGGACGCCTCCCAGGGGAGGTGTTCCGGGCATGTCCCACTGGGAGGAGGCCCCGGGGAAGACCCAGGACGCGCTGGAGGGACTATGTCTCCCAGCTGGCCTGGGAACGCCTCGGGATCCCTCCCGGGGAGTTGGAAGAAGTGTCTGTGGAGAGGGAAGTCTGGGCATCCCTGCTTAGACTGCTGCCCCCGCGACCCGGCCCCGGATAAGCGGGAGAAGATGGATGGATGGATGGATGTTATTAGAAATATTAGGTGTGTTAATGTGTGTATTAGAATAGTCAGGAAGTAGTTAGATAGAATAGAGGATCTAGCCTAAAAAATAAAGGCCTCAGTGAAAACAGACTGCCTGCGTGCAGAACTCACTGCTAGTCTTCAAGGACATTCAATTCAGATAATATTGTACTTCCAAGTGTGGGTAATGGCTCGTTAGAAGTAGAGCTGGAAAGTTCCTGATATGAATAGATGGGAGAGGATCTGAAAGTTCTGTTGAAGGTCAGGGTGGAGGCGTCTAGAGCCGAATTTCTCAGAAAACCGAAACAGGAAGAACGGACCACACCAGCTTAAAACTACACTGCCCAAGAATGCACTGTCGAGAGAGAGAGAGAGAGAGAGAGAGAAAGGACGATCAGACGAGAAAGGTGGAGCTCAAGTATCAAGTATAAATGTTTGTGAACAACTGTGTTGAAACTGTCTTCTCTTGGCTTACTGCAGAGAACAGTATATAAGCTGTATGATCTTATTGTATCAGAATAATAAAACCTCTGTTATTTGATTCTCAAACTGATGTCGATCATTTTGAACACACAAAGGTCTTCAAAGATCCTCACGATCCACTGCCAGCTCCCTCTGAGTGGGTCAGACTTCGAATCATCCGGAGGAAGTGGACAGAACCCAGGTAGATTGATCCATTGAGGGTCACTGCCAGGATGTCCCACTGTGTCCAACTGCAGGGGAAAGGAGACACGTGGCATCACCTCAGTTTGTGTGATCATCCCAACAGGTCGCTCAGAGAGACTGCTGTGGACCTGGTTTCCCAGGCCCAAGAGAGGGAAGGAGATACTGTTAACAAAGATCAGAACATTCCAGGATTACAAAATTCTCCACCAGCCAAAACCATCCATGGACAAAACACTGAATTAAAGGACAGTACCAACGTCACACAAAGGACAGGTGATTTGCTTTCTTGCCCACAGGAAGAGGCGTTAGCCCACTGTGTAAGCGCAGACTGTGCTTTTGAAGCAGAAATCGCCTTACAATTCAAAGCCAGATACGGGACAGATAAGGTGAAGCAACAATGCAAAACCGCAGGAGATTGTGCACTTACAAAGGAAACAGATGGGAGAACTGTTTTTCATCTGATTACCAAAACAAACTCATGGCACAAACCAACGATCACTGACTTTTGCAACAGAGTAACAGCGCTATGTGAACTGTGCGAAGATAATAATATTACTCGCATCTCTGCACCTCGGCTGGGGCGTGGATTGGATGGACTGGACTTTGAGAAGGTCCACCGAATTTTGTGTGTGATTTGATAAGTCAAAAATCCACATCACCATTTATTCACTTCCTTAAACGAAAGCTTTTATCAGCTGGTTTTATATTCTCTTTTATTGATTGCATTTTAAAAACAATTGAGGCTGTACTTTTTATTGGCACTATTATTTAGCTTCAATTATGCTTATACTCCTTTAAAAAAATCCAATTGGGAAACAACTGTTTTTATACATAGTAATATCAATAAGTGTTTTTGTAGCAATACTGGCCACTTGTGGATGTTGTTGTGTGCCCTGTATCCGATCTCAGACTGATTGTGGCTGCAATTGAGAAAAAAGATGCTCTACCACCACCGTATAGCATGCCTCTACTAAACCAGTCGATAATTGAGGATGATGAGGAGGATGCGCTGTGAAGGATAACGCAAGTGACCTCTTTCAAAGGTCATGAGAGGGAATTGTGGGATTTTTATTATTGTTTAACTAATGCTTATTAATATTCTTTCACATAATCAACTGCTAACAGAACCTCTTTACAGCTTAATCAAAAGATCCTTTTCAGTCTTTCTCCACTCATTATGGGATTGTTGATTTGATGGGTGGAGGTTTAAGGGACTAGTATGCTAGTAAATGATAATTGTAGGGTGACAACACATCTGATTTATCAGGGAATCACCCTTATATCAGATCTGTGCCAATGCGCCCTCCTGAAACTGAAACATGTGCAACTGACACTGTTTGCAGCCAGAGCCTTTTCAAAATCTGAGCTGATCATCCAAAAGAACCTGACTGTACCCATGCAATAGGACAATTATTAACTTTGTCTCAGCGATGCTAGCTTTTATAGAAGCTCTTGTGTTTGAAAGTGTGCAAAGAATTAATCTTCTATTTTCAAGGGAACATAAATACAACATTCAGACTCACAACTGATTTTTTTCCCGCGTTGCACTGTAACTCAGACCAGTAAATGAGTACCCAATTCACCTGATGAAAAAAGGAGGTCGGAACACAATCATATCTGCTTCAGAGAAAATAGCTTAAGTCACAGTTAATGGAGGAACTTTGCAGAACACAGTTTGAAAAAGAAGATCTCTGAAAGGCTGCTGACTGAGAAAATACCATCTGTTCTGTGAAAACCCTGAGCCTTAAGAGCATGTTTTCAGTACCAATCCCACCTAAACAACGGGGCTAATGTTGCTGAGCATACACTGTTTCTAGCTCAAAACACATAAGCACACACTGACACTCTTGAGTAAACATACTTGAGAGCTTGCAAATGGCAGGAAACTGAGAACACTGCTTTTACTCATTAAATCAAACACAGCATTTACATGCAGTGGAACACATAAACTGCAAGCACAGCTGCATGTTAATTATGGTTGAAGAAAGAGGTTACATTTTCAGCTCTGTCACAGCTAGTACCCCTTAGGTCTGGTTTGCTCTAGGAGAATGCTGTACGTGCAATGGTAAAGAATTCTATACTCTTAATCAGTATTTCAACTTCGTCCAGTTCACAAATGATTGCGTTTTGAGTCTACTATAAATCTCCATTACCACATTCAGGAATAATCTACGCGTCAACTGGAAGTCAAATTAATAATGGGTCAGTGTTGGTTTCACTTCAAGGATGAGGTATTTACTTCGTTATTCCAGAAAAAAAGAGCTAAACAGTTTGTAGTTCACAGTTCAAAAGATTCAACACACAGTACACAACTTGGTTGCACAAAAGCTATTTACCACTGGACAGAGTGAGAGCAGGAGAGCGTCTTCTTAAATATGGTCATCGAGCAAGCAATACATGTAAGAGACGTATTTTAACTAGAAATGAAAGTATAGTGAAAGGACAGCAAACTTTACGCTGGCTTGAGGAAGTCCATTTTTAAAAGTTTGATGAAGCTTTAACCAATTGGGAATCAAATGTTGAAGCTGTTTAAAGTTTGACTCAATGTAAAAAGTATTTGAAAAGTTTAAATGGTTTACAAGACACAACTATCTTTTTATTTGCAAGAGACAGAGTTCTTTGAAGATGGTTGCAAAGGTAAATAGTATGGTTGTTACGAAGTGGTCAGTGACATCCTATAATGTTCACAGTGTCAATATGTTCCATATAAACCAACCCCATGACAACTTTTTTCCTAAACTGAGGTAAACATCTTTGAACATGTTTGCTAGGTAAAAATATAGTTGCAATGAGGGACTGGTTACATCATATAATGTTCCTCTTGTGGATAGGAGTCATTTTTCAAGCCAACATAATCAATTAAATCCACAACATATTGTACTCATATGGATAAAATCGACTACAAACTATTTTTAAATTCTGTAGTGTGGAGACCTACATTATCATACACAGGAATTTAAAGTCTTTCACGTCTGATACTCTTCTAATTCTTCAGTTCAACTAATCAGCAACATCAAGACTTTAGTTAAAAAAAAGTCTATAATTATACATTGTCTATGTTGTGTTTGCAACACATTGCGCCCTATATGAGACTTATTTTTGGCTTGTTAACACCTCGTTATCCTCATAATCGTTGTCTTTTGCTGATTAGATCTTGACTATTTATAAGTTATCAGTTTTAAAGTTTTTGATTCCAGTTTAAGTTTAGTAGCCTTAAATAAATCTTTTTAAGTTTAATTTCTGGTCTGCATTTGGGTTCTGCTTTTTTACACACATCGCAACTTGTCATCGCAACCAGTCCTCTAGAACCCGACAGTCAGCCCATTTTATTATTTTGATCACAACACTAACTGTAGTTCCCAGAGTCCCATTATTGGACTCCCACTTACCGTCAAGAGAGGCTACCGCATGAGATTTATGCTTCCTCAGGGCTGCTGATGGTGATGGTACAGTAAGCAGACCCTCTACCTTGCAAAAACCATTGGAATCGAAGGATGTGGAGAAATTTGGGAGCTGGTGGAACTTATGGGATGGATTCTGAAAAGAAAGTTAACAACCCCATTTTGAAGAATCTCTCTTTCTCCTGTTTGAATGAGATTACAGAACCCAGTTCTAAGACATGTAAGAAAAAGAAGAGTGCTTAAAAATAATTTTTTTTTTACAAAACCTTTCAGAAATATAAATATATTTTGTTACAGACCGTACATCGTAAAGAACAAAATGAACCTGTGTTAAAATGGCATCTGATGTCTCCTTTAATCGCTCACCAAGACTTTGAGATTTTTTATTTTATTTGGAGTTGTATTAATTCCTAAACGTAACAACAACACAATTTCTTATAATAGAGAAAGAATTATTTTGGTGCTGTAAACAAATCCATTGCTCCACTGATATAAAGAAAGCCAGAGTGCTGAGAGTCTTTAGGTCCTTTCAGAGAATACAGTGCAACTAATATATATATATATATATATATATATATATATATATATATATATATATATATATATATATATATATATGTAGTTGCACTGGCTCATGGTCAACTACTGTGTTCAGTTCATATCCATCTACACATCAAACTCTGCACCTTCATAAGTCACTGACCTGCACCCAGGACCATAGTAAGAAGCTTGTTTTATGACATAATGGCACTAAAAAATATCAACTGAAACTGCAAAACACTGGTCAACAAATGTTAGCTAAATAGTCAACAATAAGCTAGTGGTCATGATAAAAGTCATGGAAGAAAACAATGACATCTCAGAAAGAGCTGCAATTTCCTTCATTTTAACCAGAGCTCAAAACATGTAACATTAAAAAACCGCTAGTATAGTTCCCCTTCAGGAACTCAAGCTGCGTCCAACGCTATGGGGGAACGCTTGCTGCGTTTCCGGCTCTGAATTATATGTCACATCTCGTCCAATGGACAAGTGTGACGTCATCCGAGCTTGACGTCGCACCCGCAATGCGCAGTATAAAGGAGACCGCGATGGAGACGGCCAACAGCTTTTCTGCTTTCAGTAAGCGCTCTTTATGTGTCTTCTTGTTCCAAAAAGTGTTGAAAACTATATCTTGTACTTGTTGCGAGAGAAATATTGAAGCTTACGAGCTGTAATTGGTGTGCTTGGGAGTGGAGAAAAGCCGCTCGTGCTGAGGCGGAGCACCCGCTTTGGTCACCGGGTTCGACTCACACGCTCCATATGGCGCTTGTGGGCGGAACAAGCCCAGCCGGCATTGAGGGAGTTGGCTGTGAGCATTGTAAACGCATGAATGCGCACACTCCACTCGCGGAGAGCATTTTTTGAGAAAAGTACTCTCCCCTGCGCCCAGGTGGCTAGGGCCGCTTCAGTCACGGGGTTTGACTCGTGACGGTCCCTCCACTTGTAGCCGCTGTGCGCTCCATTTTCAATCTGAGGCTCTTGAACAGTCGCATCATGAGGTTGCCATTCAAGTTGCTTATCTTAAAGCAGATTGTGGCGCTGATCAAGTACAGCGACTGGTTCCTTCCATCGACCTCAATACGCATACTTTCATGTCCCTATTTGTCCTTCTCACAGGAAGTTTCTTTGGTTCGCCATAGGGGGGCATGACTTACCAGTACCGAGTGCTTCCTGTCGGCCTTAGCGCTCGCCCCCTTTGAGGCTTCAAGGGTTCCGCGTTCTCAATAACATTGAGGTAGTTCGGAATCGAGATGTCGTCCTCACCCACATGAAGGTACTGGGTTTTCGGCTGTATCCCCCGCAAGAGTGTGCTCTCCCCAACTTAAAATAAGAAAGGTAAGTATGTGTGGTATGGGATTCCACCAATATGCGGGCGTACCTGTCTTAGGCCAGGATCTCTGCAGAGCCGGCCAGGAGAGGGAGGCTATGCCATTCACTGTCGGTCTGCAGTTTCAACAACTGCCTTGCCTCTTGGGGTCTGCGGCGACTATTCCTCCGCTTGGGCTGCTCCATGAGGCCCCTTCAGTGGTGGCTGAGGAGCGCAGGGTTCCCTCCCCGGGGCAATCCACTTTGGCTTATTAGAATCATGAGACTGGCTCTCGGGCCAGTTCTCGTCGGCCCTTCTGGCGAGCCATGGGAGATCCCTGTTAAAGGGTAAATTCTGCTCTCTTAACAAGGGGGACGGTGGTACATCTGTGTCCAGAGTTGTGGAGAATATCTACGACCCCTGAGGGGGTACAGCTCCTAGCTTCAGCCTCTCAGTCGAGGTCGTTGAGACCATTCTCCACTCTAGGACTCCTTCTACGAGTCCTGGAGGTTTTACAAAGATGTAAGATAGCGACTGTTTACTGCCTGGTGTGTTTCCCACACCCTGGATTCTGCTCGCTGCCCGGTCAACATCGGTGCTGGAGTTTCTGCAGGCTCAGTTCGTCATGGGGCTTTCGCCGTCCATCATTAAGGTGTATGGATCGGCCGTCCTGCCTATCATGCCCCAATTGATGGGGTTTATTTGGCAGGCTCCCCCCCTTATATCTCGTTGTCTTCACGGTACCAGGAGGCTGAGGCCCCTGATCTGTTCAAGAGTGTCACTCGTTCCCCATAGCGTTTGGACGCAGCTCGAGTTCCTAAAGGGGAACATCTCAGGTTACGTATATAACCAAGGTTCCCTGAGGGAACAAGACGCTGCGTCTCCAAGCCAGTCCGCCCGCGCCCTGAAAGCTGGTTGCCGTCTCCATCGCTGGCTCCTAAATACTGCACTCTTCCGGGGTGCGACGCCGCGTGTTGGACAAGATTTGACACATAATTCAGAGCCGGGAACGCAGCGAGCGTGCCCCATAGCGTTTGGACGCAGCGTCTCGTTCCCTCAGGGAACCTTGGTTACATACGTAACCTGAGACGGTTACTTTATCACCAAAGTTTGCCTCCATCGATTAGTGTGTAATATGGAGTGCAGGGCAAACATTCGGTAAGCTGGCCCCTCAAACCCTAATAAAGATCTATAACCCTAACCCTGACTCTACTCTATAAAGAAGAACTTCAAGCACTCTAATTTATATGCCTAATAACATGTTCAAAGGCATATTAGTACTGGGAATTCTAGTTTTTAAAAGGTTGTTATATTTCACATATTTTAGAAGATGACTATATTCATCAATATCTGCAATATATGCAAGCACTACTTTGTTTTTCAGGCAGTTGGAAAGATGTTAAATGGTAAGTTGATGCCCAGTATATTAACATAATAGCTGAGGTTCATATTTCTCTACAACAGTTGGCCAAATGTCTAGACCTTAGAGATTCAAAGTTCAAAGGCCAGTATTGTGAAAACTTGATCCATGTACAATTTTCAAACTAATTTTCCAGGTAGAGATCTTTTAATATGTTTGCTTTAACTCTACGACAAAGTTATTCTATTTTCATGTTATCCACACAATCCATTCCAGCCATGGTTTCAGAGAGAAACTGTTTGTTTTTGTTAAAAAAGTAAATAGGTAGAAAATTACAACTGCAACATGTATACAATGACAACATTCTTTTTTGTCAACAAAAATATTTGGTTTAGTATTACAATAATATTTTACTCCATGCAAGAAAGCGCAGTGACAAGAAATCACCCAATGGGAATGCAGACTCACAATGGAGGCTGAGGATCATGGATTGTGCTGGTGTTAAGTAATCACAACTTTTAATTATTTTTTTAAATAAATAAATAGGCTATATATCACTTACAGAGAATACAAAAAACTAAAATAAAAACTTTAATAGAAGAATAGGCATCACGTACCTCCTCACCCTCTATATATTTCAACTAATGCAAAGTGTCAAATAATTGAAAATCGAAAAGCAAATTATAAAACACATCAGTGATCCGTAGCATTTACATTTCCTTTTTTCTTAGCTTCAGAAATGCTCGGGGAAATGTAATGTTATCTTTGTACAGACGCTATCACACTACTTGATCAATAAAATAGCTTCGCTAATGAAAAGCTACTTGATTTAAAAAGAAGTGTCGGTATCACCATGCTACTGAGAAATGTTGTTAAACTAGTAGAATCACTACTTGAAGCGACGCTACTGTCAAACACTGACTTTGGAATTTGCTTAACATTGTAATATGCAGTTTTAACAATAAGAATTTGCTCGCTCCTTCAATAAAAAAAGCTAATTAGCTGTGATAATAAAAATATTTTGGAAAGAGTGAGGCTTCAAGTACAAAAAAAAATCTTTGTTTAAACAATGTTACAAGTAATAAGGGCCTACTACACCTATTGAGGGCAAGCTGTGTAGTTGACAAATAATTTTTATGTTTTGGCATCACATTGTTAAACATAGAATGAAAATTCAGATTACAGCATCTGAAAATAATTACATTTCTGGGTGAATTGTCCCTTTAATTATGAGTAGGCACTAGGATGTGTAACAAGAACCAACATGCCTGAGGGAGCAGTAAACGGATGCTATTTTGTCATCTGCAGGAGTAGAAACGTTCAGGCATGCATGAAGAAGCCAAAGCACCCCCTCTCCTCCATCTCATTACAAAAGGAGAAGGATTTCCACTCTGCTGTGGGCACCAGTTCCTGTTTGCCATTTGGGAATCTGACTTTGAATACACAGAGGCCTTCAAATGCACTATTTAAAGGTCACAGGATATCGTAAAAAATCTTGGAAACTTTTCACAACTTTCTTCAGGTGTGGAGAGTGAAGAGTGTAGTTACATGTCCGGCATTCACACGGTCTATCAGCTTAAACTATTTATAGATACACTGACTTCCTCAGATTGCTTACATTCATCAAATACTGTATCTGATAAACACTGTATGACCAATCCATCAGTAAGGTTTGTTACAAAACATTTGAATTTGTGCCACTTTGTAAAAAATCTCAAAATGTTCTGCATAAATATTGCCGTATTAACTATAGTTGATTTTTACAGGCATCACTAGACCACATTTGTACATGCTCCAGTGTACATCTGCTGTGCCCCAGTAAAATGCTAAAGTGTAGTTTCATTAAAACACAAGGAATTTTAGGAGTACAGATAAAATATTTAATTTCTGCAAAGCTGTTGTTGCTGTGAATAATTTTCTGCACATGTGAAAGTCCTTAATTTTAGAATTATTTGCTAAATCTGAACTGCAGAAGCAGTGCATCACCTTTTTCCACAAATGTTTTTGCTTTTGCTGCAAATAATTTCCGAAAAAAGACATTAGAAATGACTTCAGTGTAGTTAGCTGCAGATTCAAATAATAATTTCCTTGCTCAATAAAACAACTCAAACTTAATTTTGGGAACATGACAGCTGGTTTAAGAATAAGTGCTGGTACACAGTAAAATCTAAAGTGTTAAAATGACCTACTCTAAATATAGTTAAATGTGATGAGGAAAATAGTTATGATGTTTTTTTTATAGTGAAATACAAATGGTTATCACTACGTACAAGTTTTCGGTGAATAATCAATGGTTTAGTAGATAACCTCATGATGATTTAACTCGGTTTAAGTGTTTTTTTTTTCACTCTATTTAGAGTTTTTTGGTCCTACTCTGGATAGAGTTAATTTTACTGTGTACAAGTCCTAAGTTACTAACTTAATCCGGCAGCTACGATTTTTTAAGAAATAAGTTGAGCTGGTCAAGCTGGAATTATACTTTACAATTATTTTCTCTCAAAGTACTATAAAATGTATTTAATTGCAAAAGTTTACTTAAGGAAAAATTTGTAATTTATAATTTATTATTAAACCCACATGAATTTATACACTATGCAAGAATATTAGCACATCTGTACATGCTCAGCACATAACAAGTTTTCACCCGATTATTTGCTGTATATGTCTTCATTAAACTGATGACCAAAAACGCTTAAATGGTTTGTTGTATACTTGTTTACCTAGGTTACCAGTTTGCAAACTTACCAAAGTTAAATGAGTGAAAGTTAAGTGAGGTCAAATGTCCCCCATATATCTCAAAACCCTAAATGTGCTCACAAACGAACACGCAATGAACGTAAATGGTCTAATTTAGAATTATTTGCTAAATCTGAACTGCAGAAGCAGTGCCTCACCTTTTGCCACAAATGTTTTTGCTTTTGCTGCAAATAATTTCTGAAAAAATACATTAGAACTGACTTCAGTGTAGTTAGCTGCAGATTCAAATAATAGTTTCCTTGCTCAATAAAACAACTCAAACTTAATTTTAGCAGGTATACAAAGTAGGTATTGGAGGTATAAAAAGTAAGTATTTTGTAGGTATAAAAAGCAATGCACCGTGGCAGTCTGAGACACTATTCGTGTTCACACCTACAGTCAGGCGTGGCTCCGGATTCACTTCCTCCTCAACCACAGCATAATGAAAGAGTCGCTAACCCCCAGAAACTCAGGAAACTTCAGCGCTCTTTCTTGCCGCGACGTAATGAGCACAAAGAAAGAAAAACGAGCGCATAATGGCCGATAAAGGACCCATTCTGACCTCTGTCATCATCTTCTACCTGTCCATCGGAGCTGCGATATTTCAGATCCTCGAGGAGCCGAATTTAAAATCAGCCGTGGACGATTATAAACACAAGACTGAGCACTTATTAAAGAAATACCCCTGCTTGAATAAGAAGGTTTTGAGCGAAATCATCGAGGTGAGTTGTGCTTTTAATCACTGATACGATAAACTACTCTTAAACTTGTGAGGGGAAATTCTACAGCTACAGTTTGTTCTTCCTCGCAAACGAGATCAATTGTTTTGGTTAGCATCGTGGATTGCAACTGTTAACGTTAAATGTTTTCTCACACGCACATGGCCTTTGTCAAAAATATTAACACAATGCGAAACGTTCTGCTAGACTCCCCGACGCTTCTTTATCCCCTAAAAGAGAGGGCAAAGTGGCGATTGTTTCGGGTCTGTGGAGTTTTCCCTCGCGGCGGTTGAAGCGCTGAAGTAATTTTTAGGAATGCACCATTTAACCGCGCGCACGAGAAAGCGCGCGCACGTGCTGCTCAGTGAAGAAGAAAACATAGCAGCGTTGCTACTGTACTCAACATTTCTGGTTTCTGCCAGAGCTACCAAACATTTATTAGTTTCATGTATCATCTTGGGATATTCCAACTGGGTAGATTGAAGTATGGGACACATGTTTCCTGTGTTCGGAGTCTCTGAACTCGAGGACAGGCTACAGGCATTTTGTTTCATTTACTTCAACAAACCCTATTTAGCCATGTGGCCGACTTTCTTTATTAATGTCCACATTGCTTATGTGAAAGAATTTTAAATATATATAACATTTTTTTTATTTTTTACTTCAAATGTTTTATTTCACCAGTGGTAAAGTAATATCAAACCATAGCCAAGGGGCAGGTAAAAGGCAGACACTGATTCAGTTGAAGTTTAAACATAAACTATGATTAATGTATTTAAGCTATACATGTAAATCAATACTCAAGTGCAAATAAGAAACAAAACTGAGTAATTTATTCATCCAGAAATTCTTAAAATATTATTCCATTTAATTGTGCAACACATGTCTGAAAACAGGTCTGTCATGCATGTTTACCGTAAATTTAACTAGGTATAGTAAAAAAAGCTCTTTAGAATTGTATTTTTTTCCCCTTGTTTCAATTCTAGGGTTATGTGTTGCTCAGCTAGACCTTATTCACTCAAAGTAAAAGTTATGTCTTGAAATATATTTAAAATAAAAATATCTAATTTAAACCACAAAAAATCATGAAATTAAGCAGCCTCTGTATCATAATGTGTTCAATAACTGCACAGATCGTTTTTTATCTTATAATGTACAATTTAAAAATGTGAATACGTACAAGGTGCTAACAATGTGCTGTGAAGCTATCCAGAGTGTGTAACTGAACTAACTTTTTTAGCTTTTATCTTGTTAATAATAGTTTTATATCCTTCTCAAAAGGTTAATATGATAAAAAAAAAAAAAATATATATATATATATATATATATATATATATATATATATTAATATTTCACATTTTAGCATAAAAAGTAAGGCAAAGCATAGTTTTATATCCTTCTGAAAAGGTTAATATGATTAAAATATATAAATATTTCACATTTTAGCATAAAAAGTAAGGCAAAGCATAAGCCAAATTATTTGCATTATATTTTTGCATTTAGTCATAGATATGGCATTTCCTTTGATACACATTCAACACATTTCTTGTTATTTCCTAACATTTGTTGTTAATGTCATTGTCATGCACGAGGCCTACATATACAGGCAAGCGAGATGCCAGGTGACGGAAACATCTCAGATGTTTCATCGTCAAGTGTTTATCTATGGAGGCAGAACGATCTGAAAAAGATTGTACTCGTACATTTCAGTTCATAAATAAATAGGACAATTCAAATGTACAAAATCCACTTAATATATTCAAAACAATGTTCGTATATATTTCCAAGTGAAAGCATACATTTTCCCCTCAATTCGTGCACATGTGCATTTTACCTGAATTCATTTGAAAACTGATTCAAAAATGTGCTTTATTGAGTTTGTCCGCTGCTCCTCATGAAACATTCACGAACCGTGTGAGATATATTTACACATTGCTGATTGTGGATTTGAAGCTTCACTTAAGAGTACGCTCCGCTCTGAATTTTTTTATTTGCTACTTTTGAGACTCTTCTTGCATGTTTTGGGTTCGTATCCTGCTCTCCAGCAGTCAGAGCACTGACCGTCCAGCTATTTGTCCTCCAAGCATACAAAGAACTAACCAGAACTTCTGAGGTTCCTTGTCCTTCTACATAGATTCTCAGTGCTTGGACTGGGCAATTGGGACCAGGGGCTGGTGCTGCCTCCTCTTCAGGCTGAGTTTGGAGGTTCACTTCCTGAGTTTTGAATGGGATTGTAGGAACCTTGGGTATATCTAGGCCTGGGCTTAAGAGTAACATAAGTATCATCAGGTCCAAACTTTAAGCAGGTATCGTTGACAGAGAGTTTCTGCAGATCCCCACCCTCTTAATCGAAGCTAATGCGACCAGGATCACTGTCTTAATTGACAGAAATTTAAGCTCTAATGATTCAAGGGGCTCGAATAGAGGACTTTGAAGTTTCTCTAAGGACAATGAAAAGGGCCCAGAAGGGAACTAAGGACGGCCTAGATGGTCTAACCCTTCTGAGAAATCTGATCGTTAACTTGTGTTGTCCCAACATGTTGCTTTCAACCGGAAGGTGATGGGCAGAGACTTTCAGGGTGGTTGGAGACAGTCCAACAGAGGTACTGTCCCGAGGGAGAGTTCTTTGAACCTAGGTCGATTAGGCCAATAAAGTGCCAGCGTTAGGATCTCTGCCTCGTCTTCCCTGGTCTTGATCAGGAGGGATGCATAAAGGCTCACTGGGGAAAATGTATATAGGCGTTTCTTCCTGGACTAGCAATGCATCAGCACATTGATCCCGACAGGAGCATGGGACAGAGAGTAGAACAGCTGGCACTGAGCATTCTGTGGGGTGGCGAACAGATCTACCTCTACTATACAAGTGCTCACAGAACTGCCAGTTTCCAACTTCCAAAGACGATAATGAAGATGGCAACAAGGTGCCACGTTCGCCTTCAGTTGCCCTAATGCCATGCTTGCAATGGAACTGGGAACTTGAGCCAAGCTGAAGTGGTCTCATATGCGGAGTAACCGATACTGTGGAAGCCATATGCCCAGGAGCCTCTGGAGTTTTCAAGTGACCACCAATTTGTGCACTCTCTGCGTTATGCTTTCTGGAGGCTCAGGGCACGCCCTCCAGGGAGGTGTGCTCACATGTTTGATAATTTTAGATCCATACCCAGAAGGATATGCTCAGGCCAGGGGTCAGATGACTCCTTTCTGAGTTGATTCGTAGCCCAACGAATGGGGTGACATAAGACCCTGTCTATGTGACAGGGCAGTGTCAGCCAGTCGTCCAGTACACCAGAATTCGAACCCATATAACGGGACTAAGCCACCTCAAACACCTTTGTGAAGGTGCGAGGGGACAGAGACAAGCCGAGGGGAGGACACAGTACTGATGCACTTGACCCTCAAGGTCAACCGAAGGTGTCTGTGCCGAGGGAGTGTACTCATCTGAAGTACGCAGCATCGTTCAGATAACATGTGGCGAACCAATCCTCTGGACAAACTAAATGGACCATGCGTCTGGAGACATCATCCTGAAGAACTCTCAGGAGACAAGCCTTCCGAAGACGCAGGTTGAGGATTTTGTCCTTCCAGCAAATAATACATTGTACAGTTTCAGTGAGGGAGAAACGAACAATGTGCCTTGAACAAGAGGGTCACGGACAGTAGAAGAAAGATAGCATAGATGTATGCTTTCCCTCTTGCCTGCTGTCTTCCAAACCTTACAACAAGCTGATCAGAACCTCTAGGGTTACAGGGTCTCTCAACATAAATCCTCAGTGCTCCGACTGGGCAGTTAGAAACAGGAGCGGGTTCTACAATTTATTGTTAACATTTTAATGTTATAAAAAGAAGCTTCGATTCGCAAACATTTTAATCATCAATGAATCAATTAATTTTGTAAGGTGACATTCATTTGCCCAATGGCGGAATGAAAGGTGGCGTGAAGGTGATTTTGTGTGCTGCTGCTCTCTGCTGGATAAACACGGCAAGAACAAGGAAATACACCCAAACACGATAGCCGCGTGGTAATCTTTAATACTTGGATAAAACCAATAAAACCTCTAATGCTGACTTCATTAAAATGAATAATTTATGGTCACATTATTTTCTCTCCTTGTCTATTCATATTAACTTTTACAGTTAATTCTATTAATTTAATAAGACATAGTGGTTCTTAAAATTTGCCTCTCATCAATATTTAACATTTTTTTTAAGGATCAGATAACGGTCACTTTCCAAAAGTCTTAATTTACACATCTCTGGCAATCAAGAGTCGTTCACAGAAGTGTGCTTTAATTGCTAAAGGGATTATAATACGTAGCGCTTCATGGAAATCTTACTCTTTAAAATCTTACGAAATTAAGACTGCCAGGATAAACCATTAATAACTAAATCTATGGCTTAGAATACGATTGTTACAGGGATCGCGGGGATCCAGTGCAACCTTATTGTCTGAACATTTCAATGAAAGTATTCTCCAATAGTTCCAATAATAGTCTCCAATAGTTCTCCAATAACTTTTGGTCTGTGATAATATGCTTAAATACAACAATGAGCTTACACTGCGTGAGACACTCCAGGTAAGAGACGACACAACAGAAGTTATGATAAATAATGATGTCTGGACAAACTTGAAAATAAATGAATTTGTCAATTTAATAATCAGGTAAATCATAAGCAAATTCACTTCTAGTTAAATTTCAGGCATCCAACATGATATTTACTACTAAGTGTTCCCTAAAAACGATTTAGAATGTAAACTGAAAGGATGTTTTGTCATTGAAAAAAATCACAAAGAAAAAGAAGGCATTTTATTTTACATTGTAGAAGCGTTTTCAGTGATTATCATTTCATCACCATTTTTTTATCAAAATCTTTAACTTTTCAAAACAAAATCATTATTTTCATGGCAATTCATCATTATGATGTCATGAACTAAAAAAGTTCCAATGTGATCAGAAAAATTTAATTGGTTATAAAACAGGAAATAAAAGTTGAAAAAAAGAGTTTAAACTACTTTAAACTAGCAAACTTCTACACTCCCTTCGGCTTGAGTGTGTTAGTTTAGTCCTTAATCTGGGCATTTAAATAGCCATGTTTACAATCTGCAAAGCAAGGCTTTCTCGACAGCTTACATTACAACTTGTGTCTAATTAGCTACTATCTCTGCACAAATCCTTCCTCTTATCCTGCTGTATTGACTTTCTGATATACAAGTCGTTCTTCTCATGTGAGTATAAATGGAACTGAAAAAACTTGAGTTCAACTGAGTTAACTTGTAACATAAAACACAATTTTAGGGCTATACATTTGTACACTGGAATTTGAAGTTTCTACAACTTTTCTGCTTCTGCTTTCACTTCTGTTTTCATTCATTACAATGTGTAGAGTTGCCGCGCTGAACTTCAGTGTTGCATGCTATCAATAATATTTTTGTTTCATGTTTCAACATCAGGCTGTGGCTGAGGCAGCTGGCAGAGGAGTGACTGTAACAGAAGAAGTGCAGTTTAACAACTGGAACTGGGAAAACGCAGTGATTTTTGCTGCTACAGTCATCACAACCATAGGTAAATGTAACCATCTAGCTTTTTGAATTGACTGCCTTATAATAAAAACAAGGCATACCTTCAGTCTTGTAAAATATGTTATATATATGTCATTCAGTGATGCATCTCAGTTCACTTTATATTGTTACATTATCAAAACATGTTGTACTTTCTCTTCTTTCGCCTTAAACTCTCATCTTTATCCAATTCTGTTGAAAAGAATTGCTGTGTATTGGGGAAAAATAAGCATGTGTAGTGTGGTGCCACTTGATGTCATCAGATTAGGATTTTCCATGCTGGCTACACTCACCCTTGCCTCCAAATCAACAATGCATTTTATAAAGAACAAAACGAAATGGTGGACTATAGTCACGAATAACAATAAGATATGGGTTAAAATAATGTAAAAAAAATCTGTAAAACTATCTGGCCAAACTTGAGGAAAATGAGAATGTGCAGATGGGGAACTTAGAAGCAAGAAAAAGGACAGAAAGAGGGGTGTTATGTAAATTATTATGGATTGCACACCTGAATTTGGATGTAATACGTCTGCCTGACACACACATTTACTCAACTTATTAAATAAAGGTAATTTCAAAAGTATCATAAGGTAATTGCTGTTTCAAAATGTGCTTGTAATAAATTGACTGGCCAAATTGACTAGCTCCAAGCATTAAAATGTTTTGTTTTAAGTATTGCATCTATATGATTTTGTACAATATAAAGACAACCATAACCAACTGATGTGACATAGAATATATTTCTGTAGGCAAATGTAGTAATTTCTGAGAAAATCCAAGGTTATTTCCAGACACAAATCTGCTTTTTTCACTTCATATGTAACCTTATCAATATGGTTACTATCATTACTTTCAATAACAATTAGTCCACACAATCGAGAAAGCCAAAAGCGTCTTCGCTTATTGGTTACATCATTACATATATCCACTACAAAGGGAAGCGGATGTAACATAATCATTCTGTGATGCTTCTGGGGCCAGACTCACCCCCTTGGCAACCAGAGGCTTACTCATGACCTTAAGGTTGTGGCAAGGGTACATATGTCATTCCTTATTCATGGAACAAGGGTTACTAGCATTCCCATTCAGTCATTCATACAGCATATATCGATAATTGACTTTGGGAAAACCCTCAAAAACGCCAAAACCTAGGTCCATTCTCGTTGGCCAATGTCCAGGAAAGCCAGACACTTTATTAGTCAGGCACCGAGCAGGTCCTCCTCTGCCATGGCCTCAAGTCACATGACATAGTTTTAATGGGCAGTCAGTTAATTATATACCTCCCTTACCGACTCATATCAGATGTGCAAGTGCATTAATCAAGAGTTCTTCAAGCCATCCTCACCACCTTGAAGGCTGGTCCTTCAAGGTGCTGTTAAAGTGAAGAAACCAACACAATAACCCATCCTTAGTCAATTTGGGCAAGGTCGTTACAGGGAAGGTGGCATATACAAAAACTAGTCAGAAATATTGTTTTCGAGAGTTAGCCTTTTGGGAAACTGCAATGCCCATCCTGTGCCTGGGGTCACACATGAGTATGAGAACCATTAGTCCCTCCAGAAAAGGCTCACGCTTGGACACTACGTAGGGTTACTTTGCTTATTCTACTACACGTGTTTTGTGTCTCTACACTTTTTGTGTCTCCAGGGGCAATATGGGCGTAACATATCCTGTGGGAATGGCACAAGCCAAGCTGGACACCTCTTCGTACAGTTCAGTTGGTGCTACCACCATGCTGCACAGCTGAAGATACATGAATGTCACCAGGCCCAAACTGTAAGCAGATCTCGTCTTTGGCGAGTGCCTGCAGATCCCCTATACCCTCTTGATTGAGGTTAAAGCGACCAGGACCACTGTCTTAATTGAAAGAAGCTTAAGCTCTAAGTGAAGAGACTGTCACCCCAGATGGGGAGAGCGCTGAGCCGTTCTTTGGTAAAGGTGCCGTCTCTGATGTATCGATGGAGATCGCATCATCAAGCTCACTGGAATCTTCAGATGATGCAAGCAGCACATCATCTGTCAGCTCCCTGGTGACATTGTCTTTAGCAGACACGCCTTTAGCTGACAGTCATTGACAGGAAGAAAAGCCATCTATCTTTATCAAAGATAAAAGAGGCTTACTTGTTTAGAAGGCAGCGAAGGCACAAGGAATTGGAGATTGCAGTGGCTCCACACAACTGGGGACAGTGGGAAAACCACACTGGTTGCCATAAACACCAGCGCCCTCAATAATCCTTTTAGCAGGATTGCTCTTTAGCTTGTAGCTTTGCTTCACATTGGCATCTTCTTCTCTGACATGAGCTGCTGAAGAAGAAGCTCTTTTAATGAAATAATTACAGGAAGAGACACATTTCAAGCTTTAGGTTGTTATCCCACCGCTAAGTGTCTGTCAATATTCCATTATATTTGTTCTTGTCCGTCTCAATCGTTTTCTTATTGCTACATTGCGCTAATAGTTTTGACTCAAATCAATTATTACACCAACAAAGCCACAAAAGTACCATACATTATTCCTTTCAGTGTTTACATCTGTTAATAGTGCATTCTTTTGGACGTAGTTTCCTCTTCTGTGCACGCATGTCACATTGGAGTTGCATTTCATGCTCTTGATACAAAGCCTTTGCAATTTGTTGGCGTAACACTCAAGTAAGGATCAGTCCTTTAATCAGAACACCAGATAACTCTCTTTGACAGACCCTGGCTGGTGCACTAATCTACCCGACTCAGTCAGATAGCCAGCAACGCTAACTTTTGAAAAGCAACTAAAACTTAAAAAATATATCATTTCTTTCTGATTGTGAAGCCTTTCTTTGTTCCTTGTCTTCTGTTCAAATGTATTTCGTACATTTATCACTTTAACCTCATTGTTTGTTTGTGAACTTGTAGTGGAATTTATATTCCAAAAAATTCTGTTATTGGCAGGAGCATTCTCTCTGTTTCATTGTAAATAATTGTTGTATGATTTATTCTAAACCATGGTTACATTATATTAAGCTCTCCCGAGTCATTGATCTGATTTAAATTATAGAATGCTATCACAAATAATTCTTAATATTCCATTTTACTTAAAGAAGACAGCTCCTGCATCTGTGAGCCTTTGAATAAATCTTGGTAATTGATTGAACAGTTATACAATTGAACAGTCTTGCAGTTATAAAAAAAAGTCATTATTATTGTGATAAAATGCTAGTTATAGGATTGGAAATCTCCTAATGAACTGTCAGTAATTAAAGGGTGATATTTCTTGTCTCAGGCTATGGTAATGTTGCTCCGAAGACAACTGGAGGGCGTTGGTTCTGTATCCTTTACGGTCTCTGTGGCATTCCTCTCTGCCTCACCTGGATAAGTGAGCTGGGAACATTCTTTGGTGGCAGGGCAAAGCGACTTAGTCAGGTGCTCCTCCATAGAGGCCTTACTGTGGTAAGAGCTTCATCCTATCAGATATCTTCACATTTCTTGAATGAAAAACTGAACAGACTTTGGCCGTCTTTCGCTCCAGAGAAAAGTCCAGTTCATCTGCACAATCGTGTTCCTGTTATGGGGTTTTCTGGTTCACTTGGTCATCCCAGCCTTTGTGTTCATGTTCTTTGAGAACTGGACTTACTTAGAAGGCCTTTACTTCTCGTTTACTACCCTGACAACGGTTGGGTTCGGAGACTACGTAGCAGGTAATGCAGATAAACAATGATCAGATTTATATTCATGATTTAACATATAGTTATCAAATTATTATAAATAGTTCAAATATTATAATGATTATAACGGCTTTTTTACAGTTTTGATTTCTTTGGTTTACAGCCAAGGGTTAGGGTTAGACTTTGAGACATTGTGAAAGTGTCGTGTGTAGTATGTAAGAAATGTAACAGCAAAAACATATCTTTTATTTCAAGAAACATAAAATAATAATTCTGTGAAATGACGAACTGCTCTGTCAGTATTTAGTAGCTTAGAAATCTAGATATGGGAAGCTTTTCTCTGAAGGAGTGGGAAACAGCTACTTTTTATTTTGATCTAATCACTGCAGCATTAACCACAAAAATATTTACTGCACCTGTAAGGTAAGGCCACATTGGACAGAAGTATATTTGTATTATGGAATTTCTTCACATTCCTGAACCACATCCTCTATTCTCTATAATTTCTCTATAAGTTTCTCTTATATATACATATATTACATATACATATATATCGGTTCGAAAATGACCAAAAAGTGTATTTTCAGTTTTTGGCCGAAAGAGTTTTTCCACCGAAACAGTGATGACACAATCACTGCCTGCACGTGCTTATCGGAAGCAACGGTTCCACCAAGACGTGAGTACGCGGTGTAACAGCACTTATTGCATGTTTTAAAGCCTCTTTGACCAGAAGCGAGTCTTGGCTGCAGATAGCACCGATCACGAGCTCCCCGCGACATTCAGTGCACACCTCTAATAGAGAACATTCTCTCTTATTGCAGTTAACTACAGAGAGCAGCTCCTCTGATGCAGCTGTAGCTGACGTTATTCCTTTAATCGCAGCACTAAAGCGTCTCTTAAGCAAAGAGGTTGAAACAGAGCAGAGAAAGAAAGCAATGAAAAGTACACTCTTAGAGTCTGTCAGCACACGTTTCACTAAGATTTATTCGGATCCTCTGCACTTTTTTGCAACTGTACTTAAACCGTGTTATAAAGATCATTACTTGTGTGCGGAGATAAAGCAGCGCTTCCTGCAATTGTGATTTTTGGAAGAAGCTTAAAACAGCTTCAGGGTAGTATAAAAATAGCACAAGTTGGGCTTACATGCTTTGAATCAAGATTTCATTCTGTGTTCCTAAATAGGGGTGGACCCAACATCAAACTACCCCAGCCTCTACAGATTTATTGTGCAGCTCTGGATCTGCATGGGGCTTGCCTGGTTGTCATTATTTTTCAGTTGGAATGTGCACATGGTGGTGGAAGCACACAAGGTTCTCAAGAAAAGGAGGATGAGGCGCCATAGGCTGCCAAACGATGATTTACTGGAAAGAATTGAAGTCAAGAAACCGCCCAAGCCACCACCTCGCTCTGGAGTCATAGACATTTTTGAGTTTATGTCAGAAAAGGTTGAGGACTACAGTGATGTTATCAGAGCAATCGGAGCAGATGAACGCAGAAAGAATAAGACACAGGAAGAGGATTTGGCAAGGTCCAAAAGTTGCAGCGATCTACTGCAAGGCTTGGTTATCCCCCTCGATCATTCTCCCCGTCTCAAACGAAGGTTTAGTGTTAGTGCCAACATGTGCATGGAGATAACAGGAGAGTCTACAGATGGCCTCAATAATAATGACTCCAAACAAGATGGTCAGATGCTTCTGAAATGTAACCACAAAGATTCAATAGACCCTAAGATTTGGAAAGCACAACCTGAGAGGGCTGCAACACCTGGACGCTGTGGATGGGAGCCTAGAAAGTCTGACCTATCAAAATCTGTCTTTCAGAGTCCTGTTAAAAGTCCTAGCATTACCACCAGCAATAGGGGATCAAAGTCAAAACTTACTGAAGAATATTTATTAGGAAAAAGGAAAAGCATTGGTTGAAGTTGTTAAATGCTTAGGTTGAAGAATGAGATCTGTTTCAAGAAGACTGACTCGTTTTTTTGAATAACAGTTTACATCAAGATACTCCCTGACAAAAGATTGGAAAAAGTAAAGTCTTTGGTTCTAGTCTGGCCTTGAAAATTGAGCAAGACAAAGATATTAAGGGTTGTCTTCAAAGCCAATGCACATTTCCCCGGCGGGCTACTCATTATGCGAGGCCTATTAACAAGACACCCATCCCCAAATCAAAGAGCAGTTTTTTTTACTGTGCCGAAATCCTGTTACTGATACTGACTGTTAACAACTCTAGAGTATTGATATAGTTAAACTTTTGATATGTATTATTTGATATATTAAAGAAAAAAGCAGTTACCGTGCAATATTCACACCAAAATTGATAACCCTAAATTTTAAAATCTCTTATTCTACGCCACTTGCAGATAAAAAAAAAGTTTTCAAGTCTCTGAAACCTTTGTGATAATTAATTGATCTTTAATTTAAACCCTACAAAAAGTATTAAATGAATTCTAATTTGCCAACATTTACCAACTCTTACTTGATCAAATATTGAGAGGTATTGAGGTTTTAACTCCAATTAGGAATATCAACCTTCTGTAGTCTTCTATACTGTCCATCTGAAGCAGGAGCGGGCAAACTTGTGGACCATTAACATAATTTTACTCGGGTCATTTCTGGAATACTATTTTAAGACTTCCATACACCATAAATTAATGGCTCATTATATTGTAGAGTCGATTACTCTAAATCCACATATTGAGAAGAACATAAGGGACATTTCTTAAATCCTTGAGGTTGATTTTAATAAATGTAGCTTTGAGCTTAATAATTGGATAATTCTCAAAATCTCAGAGTCTGGTCCACAATGTCAAAGAATGATTAACAATTAAACATTCTTTTCTACACCAATGCAAGGCAAGGCAAGGCAAGTTTATTTGTATAGCACATTTCGTACACAGGGTAATTCAAAGTGCTTTACATTGGAAATAAAGAGTAAAAAGAAAGTGCATACATTAAAATCAAGCATAAAAAAAGTCATATAAAATCAAACTGATTTAAAACACTGAAATTTAAAACATCGATTAAAACAAAGATTAAAATTTGAAGTACAGAGGTAAAATAGTTGTTCGGACGTTGGTGCTCAGTCGACAAAAGCTCAACTAAACAGGAGAGTCTTTAGCCTGGATTTAAACGTGACTAAAGTGTTGGCACCCTTGATCTCCTCTGAAGTTGGTTCCATCTGTGGGCCGCATGGTAACTAAAGGAGGATTTTCCCTGTTTGGAATTTACCCGGGGTAGATCTCATTTATTTGATCTGTGGGATCTCAGTTCTCTGTTTGGTGTGTATTCTCTGATCTTCTCTGTTAGCTATTTTGGTGCTAAGTTATGTTTGGACTTATATACGAGCAGCAGAACTTTAAAATCTATTCTGAAGGAGACCGGCAGCCAGTGTAGAGACTGAAGAACTGGAGAAATGTGTTCTGACTTTCTAGTTCTGGTTAGAATTGGAGCCGCTGCATTCTGAACGAGCTGGAGATGTTTAATGGTCTTTTTGGGAAGAGCGGTGAGAAGAGCATTACATGAGTCCAGCCTGCTCGAGATGAAAGCATGAATCAGTTTCTCTAAATCTCGTCAGGAAACAAAGCATCTGATTCTTGTGATGTTTCTAAGATGGTAATAAGCGGATTGTCATTGCTTTTACGTGGCTATTTAGACTAAGATCAGAGTCCAGAATCACTCCAAGATTCCTGACCTGATTTGTAGTTGTTAGGCCCTTTGCATTGAGATACGTGTTAACCTTAACAACCTCGCTTTTGCTTCCGAATGCAATGACTTCAGTTTTGTCCTTGTTTAATTGAAGAAAGTTGTTTTCCATCCAGTTTTTAATCTCATCAAGACATTGGCAGAGAGAGTTTATGGGGTTGTAGTCATTTGGGGAGATAGCTAGATAAATTTGTGTATCATCAGCAGAACTATGGTATGATATCTGGTTCCTTCTCATAATTTGACCCAGTGGAAGCATGTACAGGTTAAATAGTAAAGGAGCAAGGATTGAACCTTGAGGGACTCCACACGACACTGCAGTCCACTTCGACATGTAATCACCTATGTTTACATAGAAACCTCTTCCTTCTAAGTGTGATCTGAACCATTTTATCACAGTTCCTGAAAGACCAACATAGTTTTCTAGTCTATCCAGAAGGATTTTGTGGTCAACTGTGTCGAAGGCAGCGCTCAGATCGAGTAGAACCAGGACAGTCACTTTTCCTGAATCGGTGTTTAACCGGATGTCATTGACTATCTTCAGTAGTTCTGTCTCTGTGCTGTGATGAGCTCTGAAACCCGACTGATAACAATCCATGTGTTCATTTTTGGTCAGGAATTCATTCAGTTGTTTTATCACAATCTTTTCCATAATTATACATATTATCTAAGTTTGTCTTTTTCAGTAGTGGCTTTACCTCTGAGGTTTTAAGGGATTTGGGGAAGAAGCCGGAGCACAAAGAGTTGTTCATAACTTCTAAGAGGTCCTTTTCTAGACTCTTAAGAACCATTTTAAAAAAGACTGTTGGTAGAGTGTCAAGACTGCATGTTGATGTTCTAAGGCTCTGAACCGTTTCTATTAAAGTTTTGCTATCGATTAGATTAAAGGTGCACATTGAGAGTGGAGGCTGAGGAGGTCTATCCCCAGCCCTGCAGGGGGAGGCACTAATGCCTTTTCTGATGTTAATGATTTTATTGATGAAAAATGAAGCAAACTCATTGCATTTATCCTCAGACAGAAGCTCATTTGGAGTCTGGTTTGGTGGGTTGGTTAACCTCTCTACTGCTGCAAAGAGAGTTCGTGTATTGTTGAGGTTGTTATTAATTAAGTTTGAGAAATACTCTTGCCTAGCTGCGATTAATTCTGAATTAAAAGCACGAAGACTCTCTTTATAAAGGTCGTACAGGATTAGCTGGAATGTACAAAAGAGTTGGAAGAATGTAAGGCAGACGTAAATATTAAATAATTGTAGTGCAGATGATTTCATGGAGGCCTTTAACCTTGAATTAATATACCACAATAATTAGAATACTCATGAACTATTGCACATCTATCATATGTTTTGAATGATGTAACTGTTATTTGAAAGCTCTCATCTCCGTTTTTGTGGAAGATATGTTTTTTAGGTCTTATTTGATGTCACCTGATTGATTATATGCATTGGCAGGATTTTTATTTTGCAGTCATGTATGTCTCAGTTTGTACAGTTTTATATTTGTGTGACGTTAAAGAAAATAAAAAGGTATTTTTTCAGAAATGTTGTCCTGCTTTTTTAAGTGATGAGATTACAAGCATTTTCATTTGGATTCAATGATAACAATGTACTTCATTTGTGAGAAACTTTTTTTTAATCATAGAATTGAAATAACAATTGCTTTCAAAATAACCTTAACATGTTTTAAATTAGTTGAGGATGAAAATATATTCAATGAGTGAAGAAAAAAATGTCTTTTACAGTGGTGAGGGAGGGTTTGCAATGCAACTTCACCCATAGGTTACTGGAAAGAGAGTGTGCGTAGCCAGTATGTGAAAATGTGACTACAGAGGTGGGACTTGTTTGTAGTGAAGGCGTCTGATTGACTGAATATTTATATTTTAATATATCTTAAACAAACTTATTAAAAAAATCACCCACCTCGGAGTGCTAATGAAGGTAACACAACACAAAGACATTTTGAGAATGAAAGTGAGGCTCCAATGGGAAAAAAACTGGAAGTACTGTGAAGAAAATGAAAAACAGTGTCAGAAGAATATTTTGCTCGATGTAAACCTTGTAATTATGGTTTGAACATTAATGTTATATATTTAACAGTTACTTCACTTTTGGGATCATTCTTGCATAATTAAATAAAACAGCCATTTGAGTCCAATATGCATTTTTTGACCCAATTTAACATCGATGATGGAAAATCTTTGAAGCAGAACCGAGAAGTTAGTTGTCAACAAACAATGATTATTTACCACTTTTTTGTCCCCACCAAGTAGTTTTGTTCTCAAAATTACCACGGCGTGAAAAAAAGCATAATAAAGGCCATGTCAGGTTTCAAAATATTTTATCTAACAATTTACAGAATGAATGTAGATCAAACCTGTAGTTTTTAGAACCCCCAATCATGATAACTAAGAAGAAACTTATCCTGGCTTTGGCACAATGTTGGGTATAGTCAAAAACTCACTTTGCTGTTTATTATTTGCAGGAAAAAAACAGGTCTATTGTTAGCAAGAATTTAAATGGTAGAAGTGATTGACACTTTTCACTCCCATGACAATTTGTAGGGAAGTTGAGTTAAGTCTTTTTTAAATCATAATAGTCTTCCTCCTTGTCCTCTAAAAACATTACTGTGTTTTATACAATAATGCTTTTTAGTGTATTTTTGAGCTTTCACTTTGCTGGCACATAATTCTGAATGACAAATTAAAGTGAAATTAATACTTAAAAATGTAAATTGTCCTAACTGAATTCAAAAGGGACGGGCCTAGCCTTATCGCCGACCTCACCCGCTAGCTCCGGTCTACTGTCGTCAGGGGAAGCGCGCCTTGCGGTGATTTCTTCCCCCCACGCAATGGACGAGGGATTACTCCTGTCTTCCTCTGAGGAGGTTGATATCGAGTCAATCCCTCCACTGGTAGCCGCTGTGCCTGATCCGGCACAGCCGCTCCAGTTTGAGGAGCTGGTGGAGGTTGTGACTCGTGCTGATGAAAGATTGGATATCTCATGGCTACCAGAAACACAGGGTCCTCGTCCAGAGAGCAAGCTGGATGAACGCTAGCCGCGCCCTTGGTCGCAACCTCCACGCCGGGGCCTACCGTTTTTTCCAGACCTGCACACCGAGATGTCCAGGTCATGGAATCACCCCTACTCGGCCCGCCTTTTTTCCCCGGATGTTCATTACTATGCGAACATCCAGGGATTGCAGGAGCGAGGCTACGGAACGATTCCGAAGGCCCCGGCGCTTCCCACCAGGCCGCTCAGAGCCACCTCGGCTCCTGAGGGACCTCGGCCTGGGGGATGCCCCTGTGGTGGCAGAGTTGAGAAAGGTGACTGATCTCACCCTCCGCGCCTCGAAGGAGACCGCTCGCGCTTTGGGGAGGTCAATGGCTGCCATGGTGGTTGTGGATCTCCGTGGCCGGGGCTATAGGGCTTCCATGGAACCATACGACAGTTTCAACGACTGCTTGGCCTTATGGCATCCGCGGCGACGATTCTTCCGCTTGGACTTCTCCATATGAGGCCCCTTCAGTGGTGGCTGAGGAGTGCAGGGTTCTCTCCCCGGGGCAACCCGCTCCGTCTCATCAGGATCACGAGTCGGGCCCTGCGTGCCCTCTCTCGTTGGAGGGACCCTGTGTTTCTGTCCCAGGGACCCGTGTTGGGGGCGCCGTGCCGTCGGATGACTATCACCACGGATGCGTCCCGCACGGGCTGGGGGTTGGTGCTCGGGAACCGCTCCACCCATGGTCGGTGGGACCGGCCCCATCTCTTGTTGCACATCAACTACCTGGAGTTGCCTGCCGTATTTTGTGCTCTCCTGCACTTCCTGCCAGAGATCAGGGGCCACCATGTGCTGGTAAGCTCAAACAATATGTCTGTGGTGGCCTACATCAACCGACAGGGGGGACTGCGATTGCAACAGCTGTGCAGATTGGCTGGTCGTGTCCTCCTGTGGGACCAATGCAAGCTCTGCTTCCTTCGAGCATCTTACTTTCCGGGCCGGTTGAACGTGGAGGCAGATGCATTGTCGCGCCTGGGACCGCCGCCTGGGGAACGGCATCTCCACCCGGAGATCGTGGAGTTGATCTGGGAGAGGTATTACAGAGCTCATGTGGACCTTTTTGCGACTCGGGAGACTTCGCACGGTCCCCTCTGGTTCTCTCTCGGTCCTCCCTCGCCTCTGGGGCTAGACGCCATGGCACAGGAGTGGCCGAGGCTTACCCTGTACGCTTTTAGAGGGCCTATCTCTTCTCCTTGTGGCCCCACGGTGGCCAGGGAGGCCTTGGTTTGTGGACCTGTTGGCCCTCCTGGATGGCGTACCATGGGAGATCCCGACCAGGTGGGATCTTCTCTCTCAACATGGGGGGATGGTGGTCCATCCCCGTCTGCAGTTATGGAGGCTGTATCTGTGGCCCCTGAGGGGGCACAGCTCCTAGAGTCAGGTCTTTCGGCTGAGGTCATTGAGACCATTCTCCACTCCAGGGCTCCCTCTACGAGGACATCTTACGCTGCGAGATGGCGATGGTTTTCGGCCTGGTGTGTTTCCCACACCCTGGATCCAGCTCGTTGCCCGGTGGGGTCAGTACCTGACTTCCTGCAGGCCCTGTTCGCCAAGGGGCTTTTGCGTCTACCATTAAGGTATATATATCGGCCATTTCGCCTTGCCACGCCCCCATTGATGGGCTTCCCTTGGGCAGGTCCCCCTTATATCTAGTTTTCTTCGCGGTGCCAGGCGGCTGAGGCCCCGGGTCTGTTCAAGAGTTCCTGCATGGGACCTGGCTATCGTAATGGAGGCCCATTCGAACCCTTGGGTGACGTGTCCTTGCACTTTCTGTCTATTAAGACAGCATTTTTACTTGCCATCACTTCCCTTAAACGGGTAGGGGACTTGCACACACTTTCTGTGGCTCCCTCGTGCCTTGAATTTTCCCCTGGGATGGTTAGTGTATCGCTACACCCTAAACCGGGCTATGTCCCGAAGGTGCCTTCCGTCACCCCGGGTACAGTCAGGTTACGGGCGTTCTTTCTTCCTCCTTTTGAGTCCTCAGTGCAGGAGCTCCTGCATAACATCTGTCCGGTGCGGGCCCTGGACCTGTATGTCCGCCGCACGGCTCAGTTTCAGAGCTCGGATCAGCTCTTTGTGTGCTATGGTCCACACAAGAAGGGCTCTCCTACTAACACGCAGTCGTTGAGCAGATGGATTGTGGACGCTATCGCCTCGGCTTATGCGGCCTCTGGTCTCCTCGCCCCCTTTGGGGTCAGTGCGCATTCTACTAGAGGTATGGCGGCTTCTAAGGCCCTTTCATCCGGCATTTCTATGCTTGAGATATGTAACGCAGAGGGATGGTCCACGCCCTTAACTTTCCTCCGGTCCTACAGTTTGGACCTTGATGACTCCCCGGCTTCGGCAGTCCTTCATTCGGCTGTCACATAAGATCAGTCCGGGGCTGCATGGCGTGTTTTGACACTCGTTCCCCATAGCGTTGGACGCAGCTCGAGTTCCTGAAAGGGAACGTCTCAGGTTACATAGGTAACCAAGGTTCCCTGAGGGAACGAGACGCTGCGTCCCCAGGCCACTCCGCCCACGTCCTGACGGCGCTTACTGGCTTCAAAGCTGGTTGTCGTCTCCATCGCTGTCTCCTTTATACTGCACCCTTCCGGGTATGACGTCACGCTCGGATGACGTCACACCTGTCGATTGGACGAGATTTGACACATAGTTCAAAGTCGGAAACGCAGCAAGCGTTCCCCATAGCATTGGACGCAGCGTCTCTTCCCCTCAGGGAACCTTGGTTACCTACGTAATCTGAGACGCTTCTTGGGAATGGGGATGATGGTAAAGGGCTTGAAGCACGGTGGTCTTCAGGCCTCTCCACACTGATGCAGAGTCCTTAGCCGAGATCTAGTTCTTCAGCTTCCTGGAGAAGCTCCTTTTAGCTACTCTGATCTCCTTATTCAGTGTGTTCCTAGTCTGATTATACAGAACACAATCTCCTCACCTTTGGCCTGCCAAGACTGTCTGAGTTTTCCAGAGAATAATGGTTTATCATTATTGAATGTTCAATAAGTCCGGGTAGAAATGCACATGTCCTCACAGAAACTGGCATATGATGAGACAGAGTCAGTGAGCTCATCCAGGTTTGAGGCAGCAGATTCAAAAACACTCCAGTCTGTGCAGTCAAAGCAGGCTAAAAAGCACCCTTTTCTCCAGTGATAGCCTATACTGGTCACTCAAAGAATAGCAGCCTTTATCCTGCCTAATTATACGCTATGGTATAACAGATGAATCAGGCTGTAAGCATGCCTTTAATTTGAGGAGTGTGTACAATCAAGCTTTTCCGTCAGTCTCAAGTAGCCTGCCAATAAATTAGTTTTAGCTACCTCAGTGATAAATTAGCCAACAGAAGCAAAAATATCATTCACCTTCTCATGTGTTAAGGGATAAACAATGTAAAAGACACAGGCCCAACATTGGATTGTAAACCACATTCCAACGTTTTTGGTCATTTGAATGAAAACTGTTTTAAAAAAACTTAAAAACTACATAAGATCAATTTCTGCTCTTCAACAAATAGGTATCAGTGGTCAAGACAACATCTCTGATATAAAGCTGTTGCACAAAGGGTCGTACTGTCAGAGTGTACCTTCAGGAGAGACTGAAGAATGGGGTAGTGGAATGAAGATGCAAAAAAGAAGGAATCTCTTTTAATATAGTCAGAGCCAAATAGACAAGGATTCCAAAGCAAAAAAACATCCACTTCAAAGTGTTCTTCAAAAGGAAAAAATTTAAATGGTAGAAGTGATAGACGTTTTTCACTCCCATGACAATTTGTAGGAAAGTTGAGTCAGAAATATTTTTCATTGGAATGCACTTTTGCAACCCAAGAACAGCCAAAGGAGTGGGAAGTGCCCATCAGCGGTCTTCAAATAGGCTCTTCCATAACAGTTTTGACTACTTTGGTTTGGAAACTTAAGGGCATGGTAGATCTCATTCAGAAACACTCTGTGGAATTGGTCTTTTAAAATGCAGGACCTCGTGACTCCACACTTTTGAGAAAAATCAAAATACAAAAAAATGGCAGTTTAACTACTTTTCAGCCAAACCATGTCAAAGAGAGATCTGAACTGTGCAATGTCGCAAATGCCTTGTGTAGCACCCGTTTGCTAAATATGAAGCTTGTAAAGAGCAAATTTGGGTGATGACTGTGCAATGAAAACATGGACCAGTTGGGTTCGACTGTGGAGTCTGAAGATAGCAAATTGACACTGTAATGTTTGAATAATTATCAGCTTTATAAACTAGAATATGAGGTACCACTTGAAAAAAATAAACAAAACATAACTAGAAACAGAAAAATTGTCTTAAGGAAAAGATGCTAGCAGATACACACTGTATAGAATAGTCCGGTCTATACTTTGAAGTAAATAAATTCATGGATCAAAATGCACTTTGTAAATACCCTTGTTACCAATAAAAGGTTTACTCAAGCACAAAGTTCTTCTGATGGTTTTCTAATCAATTGTCTGTTCAGTAAATTATCCCAAGTTGGTTCTCATCCGAGGCCTGCTCCAGGTTTGTGATGTGCAGTGGAATTGATCCCACCTTAATGTAGGATCAAACCTTAATGTTGATCCCACCTTAATGTAGGATCAAAAAGTCCAAAAGATGAATGCAGTAATTTTCCAGATCTGTGGGGCCTCACCATCCAACTTTCAGGGTTTCCAAAAAACCTGACCTATATGAGGTCAAACAATAATATTTAAAGTTCAAAAAGATTGGGTAAATGCCAAGTCTTACAGCATTCAAAGTTACCAAATAGTTCATCTAAAATGCTAGCAAAACATGGTCTTCTTCAATTCAAACATAACATAACAATAAACCTAAATAATACACTGTGCAGAGTTATTAGGCAAGTTATGTTTTTGAGATTAATTGTATCACTGAGCAACTACCAAATTCTCAATCAAACTCAAAAGACACATAAATATCAAAGCTGAATATTTTTGGAAGTTGGAGTAGGGCTTTTTTTAGTTTTGGCTATCTTAAGAGGATATCTGTGTGTGCAGGTAACTATTGCCGTGCAGAATTATTAGGCAAAATAATAAAAAAACAAATATTTGCCCAACTCACTTATTTATTTTTGCCAGGCAAACCAATATAACATCTCAACATTTACAAATACATATTTCTGACATTCAAAAACAAAAACCAATCAGTGACCAATACAGCTACCTTTCTTTGCAAGGACACTCAAAAGTCTGCCATCCATGGATTCTGTCAGTGTTTTGATCTGTTCACCATCAACATTGCGTGCAGCAGCCACCACAGCCTCCCAGACACTCTTCAGAGAGGTGTACTGGTTTCCCTCCTTGTAAATCTCACGTTTTACAAGCCACATGGGGTTCAGATCAGGTGAACAAGGGGGCCATGTCATTAGTTTTTCATATTTTAGACCTTTACTGGCCAGCCATGCTGTGAAGTACTTGGACGCGTGTGATGGAGCATTGTCCTGCATGAAAATCATGTTTTTCTTGAAGGATGAAGACTTCTTCCTGTACCACTGCTTGAAGAAGGTGTCTTCCAGGAACTGGCAGTAGGACTGGGAGTTGAGCTTGACTCCATTCTCAACCCAAAAAGGCCCCACAAGCTCATCTTTGATGATACCAGCCCAAATCAGTACTCCACCTCCACCTCGCTGGCGTCTGAGTCGGACTGGAGCTCTCTGCCCTTTACCGATCAAGCCACGAGCCCATCCATCTGGCCCATAAAGACTCACTCTCATTTCATCAGTCCATAAAACCTTAGAAAAATCAGTCTTGAGTTATTTCTTGGCCCAGTCTTTTTTCAGATGTTTTATCTTGTGTGTCTTGTTCAGTGGTGGTCGTTTGGTGGTCTTCTGACCCATTTTGCCAAAAGAAAGAAAGTTGCCTAAGAATTATGCACACCTGATATAGGATGTTGATGTCATTAGACCACACCCCTTCTCATTACAGAGATGCACATAAGCTGATATACTTCATTGGTAGCAGGCTTTCAAGCCTATACAGCATGGAGTAGGACAACATGCATAAAAAGGATTATGTGGCCAAAAACTTATAATAACTCTAATAACTCTGCACACGGTGTACAAACACATGAACTACAAAAAGACATTGATGCAAAACAACACAGCCAATTACACAATTGCCAAACTAGTAAACTCAAACACAACTACTCAACAGAAGCTTCACCAGAAAATACACAAGTAACTTGACAAAACCAAATCAGTTGCAAAGGAAAACTTATTCTGATGAACAGTTCCCCATCAGTCTCACACTCTCGCCAAGTAGACCCGAGTAGCTGCTCCGTTGAACTTGTGCTAACCTTCCTTCAAGAGGGTCTGGATCGAAGACTGTCTCTGTTGACCCTGAAGGTTTACATCGCTGTGATTTTTGCCTATCTGAGTTACACAAGTTAACGGTCAGATTCCTCAGAGGTGCCAGAAGGGTTAGGCTGTCCTTAGTTTCCCTTTCTACTGTCCTTAGAGGACTTCAGGGACTCCATTCGGACTCCATTCGATCCACTTGAATAAGTAGAGCTGAATTTCCTATCAATTAAGACAGTGCTCCTGGTCACATTAGCCTCGATTAAGACGGTGGGGGATCTGCAGGCACTCTCTGTCGATGAGACCTGCTTAAAGATCAGACCTTAACATTTTATATAACTTAGCAAATAGTAGCACATATATATTTCTAATTAAACTTATATTTCACATCAATTTATTTTTCACTTTTGAGGAAAGATCACTAGATACTTTATTGTAGATTGACAATCAGCGTTTTTGCTTTTTATCATTCAGATCCGAAGTAACCGATAACTTCTAAGCACTTGAGTACATTTTAATTAGATATTTTTGCACTCTTACTCAATTAAATAATTTGTTAGTTACCTTAAGATGAGTATATATTTTGTCACGCTCTTTTGCTTTGGTAAATTTCTTGGATACTCTACCCATCTCTGTAAATTACTAATGTCTGCAGTAGACAGAAAGACATTTGATACAATTTTTAGCCCAAATTGTCAGGTTATAGCTAGAAATTCACAATTAAAATTTGTATTAATTAACAGTGGGAGTGTTTATCATTTACAAATTGAAGATATTTGTAACAAGTCCCAAGTATATTTCATTTCGCACAAGTACCTGAAACATTACCTGTAAGCGAGTATTTAGTTTTAGTTTTTTTTATCGGTGCAGATTATCTTCCCATTTGCTAAGACTGGAGGGAGTGCTGAACTGTTAAATATTTACCCCCTCTAGACTTTAAATCTGCTCAAATGGTTGTGCTCCTCAAAAACGAGTGGAGTACCTCCTGTTCCTGATCCTCCCACCAATGCACTTCCACCATGCCCCCTGCTAGGTTTCATTGGCACACAGAAAATCCATCCATTACTAACTTACATTCATTTATACAAAATACAATCATCTTTTGGAACACCAAAAAAACACTTTTGGTCCTGGAGATTCGAAAACACTCTTCTTTTTCAATGTTTATCGAACCGGTTCTGCTACAGTTAATTTCTAGCTGGGTTAGTCAGCATGTACATTTTTCATTACGATTAAATTCTGAGTAGTTCTGGATCATCTGATTGGTTAGTGGGCGGTACTTTGGCCATCAAGATCCCAGAAAAAGAACAGAGGCAAGTTTTTGTGATTACATGGTATGGCACCTTTAACCAGGGGAGGTTGGGAAGAAAACCCCAAAAAAGGATGATAGTACAAATAGAGAGCATGTGGTACAAACAACCCAGAAAACATGACATTAACAAGATGTTTTTATAATTTCTACATTAAATCATTTTGTTTCTGTTACAAAAACCAGGTTCATTTCATGCAATATGAAGCAAAATATTCAACCAAAATCATTAGTATTTTGTGTGTGTAAGCGCTGTACGAAATCAGGAGTTCATTTATAAATCACTTGAAGTCTCTTGATAATATACATCCTGTGCAAAAAAGCACCCTGGTTTCCTCAACTGTAGTGACGATTGAGTGCAAACGGCTCACAAACAGCACATGAAACCTGATTTTGCTTTTTTCCCATTTTCAAAGCTTTTGAATTGGAAAGACGTTTTAAAATTAAGAACTGCTCTTTACGCAACACAAAGAGATAGTCTTGTTAAGAAACAATGTATTTTTGGTAAATGTATATATCTTTCTACAAAATTCTGCGCTCTCATACCTGACAGTAAAAACAAACATGGTGCGCATGTAAGTCAAAAAGGGCCTGAACACAACGTGGAGCTTGTGTCCAGAGAGTACTGGATTCATGGTTCAATCTGAAGTGCTATTTAATGCACAGTTAATGGAGTTTCATGGTATCGTTTTGTATTTTTTTTTTTTTATGTTAGGCTATATATATATATATATATATATATATATATATATATATATATATATATATATATATATATAAAATTCAATACATAATTTGTTTTCATTCCAAATGATCAGGACAATTAAATTTTTTTTATTTATTTAATATAATACTTTAATTTACAATAACAATATTTTACTATTTTGTGCTGCGGTAGTGCTGGCAGAAAACAAGTCCCCCAGTGCCCTCAAACAGAGGTTGTGTTTTGTTAAGATTTAATTGAGTAGAATGTTTAGCGCCTGAAACATGGCTCCACTCTCGAGTTAATGATTGGACGGCATTTACAACTGCTTAGTTGTGCATTTTAAGAGTAGTTAACGACTGGGAGCCAGGTTAAGCATACAAATAATCTCAGTAATAAATATCCTTGAGGCTTCCATATTGCTATGCATGTATTTTACGGGAGTTTGTACTAAAATTAATATTTTTCTAAATTAGTATATGTTGGTATGGGGGTTGTAAAAAGTACATTTGGATTGGTTTTTGATGTAATAATTGGGGATGTTTAATAATAGGACATTTAAATTTTTTTATTAAATGCTGTGAATGCTCATGACTATAAAAAGGCTACATTATTGTAGAAAACCAGCATATAAACATCCAGAAAAATACATATTTGCATCCAGAGGCATTTTGAACATTGACCATCCTTTCGTTTTGGTACGCTTGGTTCTTGAAGCCTCGTTCTCATGGAATTGAGCATGGGATTGGTTGATTGAGTTTCAACACAGTCAAGTTTTAACAGTCTTGGCTATGAGTTCAGGAGCGCGTGCCAGTGGCAAACCTGGTGCCCCTCAGACTCCTTCATCTGACTCCAGTGTTCCTCCTGCTCCTCTGTGGTGCTGTTGAGACCGAGTGCGACCCATCCGACACGCTCTCTTCTCTTCATGCTGCTCCGTCGACTGTACACCGAAACCTGAAGAGTTACCTCCGAGAGCTGAAATAACGCCACCTGGAAGACAAATGTCTGTTTGTAGGTTGGGTTGGGCTGGCCCCGGCAGAAGGACGTCTTGCATCTGGACATCTCCTTCCCTTTGGAGTCTAGCATCATTAGTTTCACGTAAGTGTCTGGTGAAAGAGAAGGGAAAGTGAGCTCCAGCTTATGCTGACAATGACCCTGCACTCATTTTGTATTCTAATTCATGTACTTAAAAAGAATTAAGTGCTTTTGTCAATTTGTTTTAATTTTGATAGATAGGAACATACATTTATATATAGAGGGCAGGTCAAAGTAAAGAACCAGAAGCTGAGGATTTGGCCAGATGCAGTTTTTACTTACCTGTGCATAATACCAAGAAGGTGCTTTTTTTGGAGGGAAAGTACCGTAGCTATTTTTAAGCTTGATTGTTGAATAGCCACTTTATACAGGGGTGTTATTTCTAAGGGGCTATGGGGGACATGACCCACCCTAAAATCTTAACCAGTCAAAAAACAAACAAACATAATTCTCATTTAATTCTGTTTAAGGAAAATGTTAACTCTAATCTTCCACGAAGAGCTTGTTTATTTCCTCTCAATTGTTTAGATTGCTGTAAAATAGTTTCTTGTTAAATCATCTGGTAGTATAACCCAACTTGATTGAGCCAAATGCCTAATATTTAGCGTGTGATTTGTCATGCTTTTGTTAGTGTAGTCAAGCTTTAGCATCAGGCATGAGTTGAAGCAGAAAATACGAGTACTGGATTCCAACCACATGCAAAAAAAAAAAGTTTAGAGTAGCCATGGTAGTTTTTAATGCAGGTAATAAGTCTACCTACACCAGTGCTTCTCAATTATTTTCTGTCATGCCCCCCTAGGATAAACAAAACATCTCACACCCCCAACCCCCGACTATAAATAGTATCATTTGTCTATAAAATTGTTATAAGTACACCTCTGCATAACACTGTATCCTTATTAACGTATAAATATTTAAAATATGTTAAATATTTTTTCATGATGTCACTTGAGGGTCTGCTACACTTCGTGTCTACACTTCATACTCATACTCTTTACTGTGTTCACAGTGTGCATGCTCAGTGTAAACAAAACCCCTACACCACCGAGCTTATGTAGTGGAGTGGTACTGAACTTTATTCTAGAACAGTAAAAAAAATCAAAATAGAAAACTAAAAGCATGTTCCCGGAGGTCAAACACGCCCCTCTTAATGGAGGGGCGCACCCCACTATTTGAGAAGCACTGTCCTACACTAAGAGCCACCAGGACTAGTCAGTAAGCAGGCGTTGGTGAGATTTGTTGCGCATATCGGCTCTTGTCAGGCTCGTATTGGTAGAACTTTCTCTGATACAACATGTAGAATCGGCATCGGGCAAGTTGTGGTCATCGGCGAAAGAAATCCCTTTTTATTGGTTGTTCAGACATAAAATTAGACTTTGGAGGACTTGACGTAACAAGCAGACGATGGAGAGTAGAGTGAATTCTCTCATTTGAGGTGACAAGTGCCAGAGCCATTTAAAGATTGACAGATAACTTCTCAAAATCGAATCTCTCTGTGGCGAGTGACAAAGTAAACCGTTTGGAAATGCAGATCTGTTCACATGAGCAGCAGTACTTCTGCCTTTTCTTCTGTTCTTAGAATGAACACACTGCCCTCTGCAGGTACACAAAGGTAATAATTTTTTTTAAACCCAGACATCCACAGACACAGTTGCCATCGGTTAGGTGTGACCCTGCCTTAACATTCATATCATAATTCTTGTTTTAAATGCAACCCTCCTTCTCACTTTCATTAAACTTTAATCTTGTCCAACCCACTAATCACACTTGGAAACCCTTTCTTGACTCTATAAATACTATTCAAACTAGTATCCCCATCTGTAAATCTTATTTGGCCAGATCTTATTTGGTCAAAAAAATAAATAAATATATATATATATATATATATATATATATATATATACACATTACTATATACATTAATAAATGAGGCCCCAGGTCTTGAACAATCTACAAATCTCCAAATTAAACGTAGTGAATTGAGCTGACATAAATGTTTGGAAGAGAAGTAATTGGATTAAATGGTTGATTTATATCTTTAGTTATTGCAATAAACTTACCTCTCATGATATAAAGTTGCCCATTAATGAAGTGTTTTACACAACAAAACAGGCCAACTACAGGACAGGACACAGAAATAGGAAAATGACAGAAAATAGAGTGGAAGACAAAAAGAGAGCTGTTCAAATACAAGCAATAAACAGAAGGAAGACACAATATTGACAGCACATGGATGATATCAATTTGCATGTAAAGATTAATAAGTAAAAAAAATTGGTTATTCTCTTACAGGGCAGTTTGTCTGTGGCTGAGTTTTTAAAATGGCTGCCTTTTATAATCTCAGCAGTGAGTCTCCCAGTGGTGGAGTTGTAGAGAAGACCCAGAAGAAGTTCAGGGGTGGAAGAATCTCCAGTGGAGTGGTAGGAAAGAGCACCAGCACTACGAGAGACACTCACTAATGATCCACACCCCTAAAAAAACATGACACAACAGGATTGTTGTTATGTATCAGTTCTGTCACAGATGAAACCAAAATGTTTAGTCTCAAATTGTACCAAACTATACTAGATAATACAGTTTCAGAAGTATTGAAAGCCCAATTTATGGTTGAATGTCATGACTGAACATTCCCATGACATTTACATGGGTAGTCTGAAAAAAGCATTTATACCAGTCTGCACAACATCTGAAATACACTGATTAGTTCAGGAGCCAGTTCCTTTAAACAAAAAAACACTATTATGGATTTTTGAAAATCAGCTCTCATATGGTGTAGGTTTGAGAAACGTAATGGTTACTTTCATAACCCCCGCTCCCCAAATAGAGAATGGAGACTTATGTCGGTACCCACTAGGGGTACCCTACTCTCTCCACACTCTTTTCAAAATGCCAATTAGCCACACTATCATGTACAAAGCGAATGCAAGCATGACCAATCTTATCCTGTTGTGAAGCTGGAGCCATACTCACCCCCTAGGCAACTAGACGTACTCAGGACCTTACAGTTGTGGCTGGGGAAAATAAGTTTCTATTTGTGGAACGGGGTTACAAAAGTTCCCGAACAGTCGTTCACTCTGACTTATGTCAGTACAGACTATGGGAATACCGTGAAAAACACCACAACCTAGATCCTTCCGCATTGGCAGGCACATCAATAATCCCTCCTCCGCCCTGGCCTTAAGTATAAACTTAATTTTTAATGGACAGTTGTTATGTATTGTGCTGTGTTTTGTTTGTTTCTGTATGTACTCTTTTGCGTGCTTTCTCTCTCTCTCTCTCTCTCTCTCTCTCGCTCGCTCTCAGCTCGATACGGATTGGTGTGTTATCATACATCGGAAACAACCAATCATCTTCAGGGAACAACGATGAGTTGTGCTCTGCTGCAGCGAATCAGAAGAGGAGGGTGGGATATAAAAGACGCATCTGAAATCGGCTTTTGGAGAGAAGCATACTGTGATTGCTCTCTCATGGTTTTGGAACGAGTGAAAAGTTGTGTAAGGGTTACTCTTTTTGAGTGGTGTTGAAAGTTTTGTGAAGTTGTGTGTGTGTGTTTCTTTCAGTAGTGAGTTTACCTGATTGTTATTGTTTTGGTTGTGTGGCTTGGCGGTTTCTCTCCGTTGCCGAAGGGTGGCAGAGGGCTAGGGAAGCACGTCACGTGACATACACTTGTTAGGGTAACTCCTCTGTTAAACACACTAGGTAAGTGAAGTGGGCGTTTTGTGTTCTTATTTCTCTAGTCAGAGTAGTTATTTAGTCTTTCATACTGTGATTTAGTTAGATAAGAGGGTTTAACATTTAGTTAGCTTTATTGTTATTTTTGTTTACAGACACCACTTCAGTCCACTGTTTATCCCTTCTCACTGTATATAGCTCATATTGTTTCTGTTATTGTTATATTGTTGTTGAGGATAATTTTGGTTTCACTGTAAATAAATTCCCTTACTTGTGTTAAGTTTGTTGTTTGCCTTCTTTCCTGTTTTCTTAATTGCCAGCATCTTTTATTCACCCGAATCTGTTCCTCTTGATTTAATTTAATAACATCCATCTTTTATGTTACTTCCCTATCCCAGACCTTACCACCAGTGGTCGTAACAACAGTTGGTCAAAAACACTCTCTCATACCGACTTGTATCAGAGGAGGGAGCTGAAGGGGGATGCGCGGAGGCCGTACTTGCCACTTCGAAGGCTGGAATTAGAATTTCCGATAGTTTAATACACGTACAGTTTCAAAGAGAGACCTATGGTAAAAAATCCACCTTGAACCACTGGGGAAAGGTTTTTAGAGGATTGATAGCATAGATGGAACTAGCTTGAGCAAAAGTTTTTAGAGAGTTTTGGGCATGGTGTGTCGGTGGTGGAGATGGCCTCCCCTAGACAGTGGGCCAACCTCTGTTTGGAGACAACCTTCCCTATCGTCTACTGTCCTCCAAACATGTAAAGAGCTGATCAGAACTTATAACGTTAATGGTTCTTCTACATAGAACCTTAGCGCTCAGACTGGGCATTGGGACCAGGGGTTGATGCTACCTAGTCTCCCGGCAGGGACAGAGTTTAGAGACAGGGACAGAGAGTAGAACAGCCAGCAGTTAACATTCTCTGGGGTGGCGAACAGGTCTACCTCCACTCTACAAAGCACTCCCATATCAGCTGGACTGCCAGGGAATGGAGTAGCCACTCATCTGACTGGGATTTCCATCAAGACAGTGTATCTGCTGAATGCTTCAGCCTGCCAGGAGTATAGACTGTAACTAGGGGCAGCCCCCATTGCTGACTCCAGATGAGCAGTCTGCGAGCGAGAGCTGATAAGGGGGTGAGCGTTTCCTTCCTTGTCGATTGACATACGTCATCACTGCCACGTCGGTCCTGACCAACACGTAATATCCCAGCAGCATTCTCCTTGAGTGCTTCACAGCTAGGGACACAACCAAGCTGTAGATGATTTATGCTCCAGGAAACATAATTCTTGGTCCAACCCTGAGTTCTTGGTCAAACCCATACAACACTCCATCGAATCTTTGAAACATCGAATGTAACTAAAAGGCACCCGGCAGGTCCTCCAGGGGGAAATCGACATGGAGGAACCCAATGTCCTTCCAAAGACGGAGATGGAGATGGCAACGAAGTGCCACGTTCACCTTTAATTGCCCTAACGCCTTGCTCGTGATGGAGCTCGGAACTTGACCCAGGCTTGAGTGGTCTCATATGTGGAATAACCACTACTGCGGAACCCATATGCCCAGGAGCCTCTGGATGTTCTTCAGAGGGACCACCATATTGCACAGACTCTGCATGCTGCCTTCAGCAGGCTCAGGGCATGGCCTCCAGGGAGGTGTGTTCGCATATTCAATGAGTTTAGCTCCATACCTAGAAGGATATGCTCAGGCCAGGGTTCAGACGGCTTCTTCTGGGTTCATCCAAAACCCCTACAGCTGAGGCGACATAAGACCCCCCGAAGTCGAACCTTCTGTCCCAGTGAAGTGTGGACTAGCATCTGAGCCCAGACCTCTGGAACTCCATGGTACTTTAGGTGCAAATAGAACCCCCAGTTATGCCACGTCGGTGGTTCAAAAGCTGTGTCTTGTCAGAGCTTGTTATGCTGACAAGTGGGGTCGGTTCGTCGACTGTTATCACTCTCGCCAAGTAGACCCGAGCAGGTGCCTTGTTGAATTTGCGTTAACCAACAGGGTCTGGATCGAGAACTGTCTCCATCCACCCTGAAGATTCCAGTTGAAGGCAACATGAGAGAACGTTCAGAAGGGATAGACCCTCTAGACCAGGGGTGTCATACTCAAATTCACATAGGGCCAAAATTAAAAAAAGAACATTGTCGAGGGCCAGACCAATTTTTTAAATTAATTTATTTATGTTTTTATTATCTTTAAGATACAGTAAACTACTGTATTAATCATCCTCTTATATTACAATTGATTTTTTTCTTAAATACTGAAACTAGAACAGGTTTAAGAAAATAATATGAACAAAAACAAAAAAAAATATCAGGCTTCTATATCTTTAACTTTATTCATTTTAATTGTAATGTAAATCGTTTCATCACAGACCATCAAGCCCAACACCTAAAAAATTTTCTCTTTCAACTTTGAACAGACCATGCCATCAGTAATTAAATAATATTTATCCATTTTTGTTTTTTCCACTGTTCATTTACTCTGATGATGCACATGGGTCCAAGCCAGATACTTGGCATCGCTTTTTACATGCAAGTGCATCAATTTCTGGAGTCAGGCTTTGCGCAGAGGAACTCCTCAAGACTGAATGAAGGTGTTCATCGGTGAGACGACTCCTATGTAGTGTTTTATTCATCTTCATTTACGAAAACAGTTGCTCGCACAGATATGTGCTCCCGAACATAGAGAGCATTTGCGCAGCTTGGGCACGGAGTTCGGGCAGCGTGTCAGGGAAGTAAGGTGGAAATTGCGCAGCACTCGTAGAAAAATGCTGCCGCAATTGCGGGACGACTGCCACACATCGAGCCTGCTCCATTTCCCTTCCATTCGTGTTTTTAAAACACGAACGAAAAGTGTCGCGGACGGAAGTGCCTCTTCTATTGCTTAGCAGCAGCAGCTAAGCTTAGCTTCCTGCTCCACATCGGGAACTCCCGGCACCGGCTGCTCTCCTATTGGCCGCGCGTAGATGTCGTCACAGCGTTTTGACCCTCGAATTAAAAATGTTTTAAATTGGGAGTCAAGCGCGGACTTGCGCTCTGTCACTGACGTCGCACATACACAATGAATGGCTGCGCTGACGCCACCCAGCGCTTGACGTGTTCAATGTGTAGGCACCTTTAGCGGTGCGCGCACTGTATAACGGGCCGGCGGGTCAGATGTTATACATATTTGAAATCATCTCGCGCGCCAAATATAATTGTAGTGCAGGCCAAAATTGGTTCGCAGGCCTGAGTTTGACATGCCTGCTCTAGACCTTTCTTATTCCCTCCTGGGACCATCTATTGTCCTGAGAGGATGTCAAGGTCATCCTTTCCAGCCACTTGACTCAGTAGAACTTAAGCTCTGTCAACTAAGCAGTGCTCTTGATCACATTAGCCTTGATTAGAGGGTGGGGGTTCTGCAGGCACTCTCCGTTGACATGACCTGCTTACAGTCCAGGCCTGGTGACACTCATGTTATTATTAGCTCAGGTCTGGATATGTGCCCAAGGTTCCTACTATCCCCTAACAAAAAACTCAGGTAGTACACCTGCAAGCTCTGCCCAGAGAGGAGGCAGCACCAACCCCTGATCCCAATTGCCCAGTCAGAAAACTGACAAACTATGTAGAAAGGAACCGGAACCTTAGAAGTTTTGATCAGCTCTTTGTATGCTATGGAGGACAGCAGATGATAGGGAAGGCTATCTCCATACAGAGGTTGGCCCACTGGTTAGAGGACGCCATCTCTACCGCATACAAAGCATCTGACGTCTCTTGTCCCCTGCAGTTGAGAGCCCACTCTATCAGGGGTGTCGCGGCCTCCTGGGCGCCGACAAGAGTACTGCGTTGGCAGAGATCTGCAAGGCTTAGGGTTGGTCAACACCCAACACCTTCGCCAGGTACTATAACCTCAGTGTTGAATATGCCTCTTCAGCCGTGCTAGGTGGTGGTAGCACTGTCTGAACTGTACAAAAGGGTGTCCAGCTTGGGTTGCGCCTTTCCTTAGTTATACATGCTCTATTTTTGCCCCTGGATATACTCTCCAGCTTTTTTGCTCCTCTCACCCCAACAGGTATAGTAGAGTAAACAGTATTCATATGTACTCTCCAGGTGTGTGCCTCATATGAGGGACTACTGGCTGAAACTTTTATTACCCTGGCCACGGGAGAGCGGAGCAGTTCCACAAAAGGCTAACTCTCGAAAACATTTGCTCTAGCTAGTTCCTTCTTCTTCGCTCATTTTTCAGTAGGTCCCTCATTGAAACCATACGTGTATTAAACTGCTGGAAGCCTTCAAGGTGGCGAGAATGGCCTCTGCCATTGACAATGCCATGTGTGAGTAACTGACAAAACTACTGACCCACTAACTTGAAAAATATATTTCTGGGTGCTTATTATCTTCGCTAGCATCAGGAGTTACCACCAACACTGAGTGAATTCTGGTGATAACAGTGCATCTGCTCTCTCTGTCTATTAACATGAAAAACCTCAGTGCACATATACATTTAATATATATATATATGTCACAATATTTCAAAGGTGCGAATCAAAGGGTTGTGTAAATGCCAAGAAATCAATGTGGGCATCCTGAAGTCTAAAAGTTTGACTATAAATTTAATTTAACTGTAACATCACAAACATTGCTTACCGGGACTGATGTGCCAGGCTCCAGTGTGACAGGCAGTGCAAGCTTGCCCTGCAGATTGAGCTTTGTTAAGTAGAACACCTTCTCTCCAAGGACCTTCTCCTTCTTCATGCGACGCACACTATAGAGACGGAAGCGGACTGCATAGTCCCCTAAGGCGTCTTGTTCTACACACGAGAAGCGGAATGTTTCAGTGAAGATTGGACAAGGTCCCTTTTGGACTCCTGTCTTAGCCCTTTGCTTCTTGGTTGGCAGTAGAACCAAGTGGACCTGCCAGCATATGTTTCCAGTTGTTTTAAGTGTTGGAATATCCGTGGCAGCGGTCACAGTCACTGCAAGCTGTTGTTCCCCAGACTCATACTCGAACGCCACATCCAATGTTCCATATTTCCCCAGTGCTTCTGGTTCATAGGCTTCTGGCAGGGCTGAGATATAGGAATCCTGAGAGAAAAAGAAGTAGAGAATGCTAAGATGTTCGAAAAGGAAGGATTTTTAGTATTAAAATGGAATTTTAAATATGAAGGGCTATTTTTTAGGGCGAAGGTGCTCAACAAAAGTGTTGCTATAGATGAAGAGATCATATTGTATAATAATTAGGGATGCACCGAAATGAAAGTTCTTGGCTGAAACCGAAAACCAAACAAGAAAACCAAGGCCGAAAACCGAAACACTGATTTTTTTGCCAATTATTGGTACCGTTGCATTTATTGCTACGACTGTGTACTAACCTTACTAAAATCAAGGTATTGCAATTGCATAAACTCATAATAAAGTTTCAAAGAATAAATCAATTATAAATTATAAAAAATATTTGTAAATTTGTAAAAATAAATTTAAATTCTAACTTAAATGTTTAACTTTACCGCACTAATGCTTACGCTCAATAATAATGTACTGAGATTAAAGGAATAACATCTGCTACAGCTGCATCAGAGGAGCTGCTCTCTGTAGTTAACTGCAATAAGAGAGAATGTTCTCTATTAGAGGTGTGCACTGAATGTCGCGGGGAGCTTGTGATCGGTGCTATCTGCAGCCAAGACTCGCTTCTGGTCAAAGAGGCTTTGCATCATGTAATAAATGCTGTTACACCGCGTACTCACGTCTTGGTGCAACCGTTGCTTCCGACATGTACATGCAGGCAGTGATTGTGTCATCACTGTTTCGGTGGAAAAACTCTATCAGACGAAAACTGAAAATGCACTTTTGGGCCATTTTCGGCAGAAAATTTTCGGTGGCCGAATATTCGATGCATCCCTAATAATAATAGTACTAATAAATTGGATTTAAGGCGCCATTCTGGGCACTTGAGGTCACAAAAGAGACGCAAAGAAATACAATGGTTAAAAACACTTTACAGATAGTAAATTAAAATCAAAATGCATTACAGCAGAAATTGCAACAAACTGCAAAAGATACAACTTCAGGAAGGGAATGTTAGCCTGAATATGAAGGTCTTGAAGGTTTGTGTTTGTTGTGCTGTTGCGCACATATTCAGGGAGCCGAATCAATGTGGGCTCAAAGTGGTTGTAGAGTTGTGTAACATTATCAAGGAGTGAATCAACCAGTTCTGAACAACTACAAAAAAAACATTTGAAATGACCAATAACCAGGTAGTAATGTTATTTAATCACTTTAGTACTTGAAGCAGCCAATCACTAACTGAAGACTACTCATTTTATATAGAAATTTTTATATAATACTAATTTTATATAATGTCCAGTTATGTACATTCAATGTGTTAAAACGTGAATTAACCAAATGCAAACAAATACATTTGGAATTTTATTAGCAATTTTTTAATGCAACGTTTGTTGCGAAGGAGGTGTTAAGCTCCAAACATGTCGTGCATGAAATCATTGAGCGTAATTAACACGTGAGACATTATTTGTAAGAGAGTGTGTCTTTATATGCATGACAGCCATTGTCAAAATAATGCTATTAACAAGTATCTTTTTCTCTTGAACCAATGGAACAATATGTTTAGTGAGGAACGCAGAAATATAAATAATACAATAATGACTATGTTCGTTATTTCAAAATGCACTTTTAGATATGCTTTTTAAGCCCTGCTTTATAAGCTTATGACATTCTTTTAAAAGAGGAAAGTTAAATTGTGAACCAGTGCAAAATAGCCCAGTGTCTTCTTGAATTCCAGTTGGTGTTTTAAAAGGAGCTTCATGAAATTAGGCTAAAGCTGAACAATGTCCTGTTTATTTAATTTAAAAGGAATTTTTCCTTTTAGGATGCCCATGAAACAAACTCTCTAAGATGTGCTCACTTGCCTTGTCATGTCAATGGAGATTGTTTATGCCTTTAGAATGATTGTAGTTTCTAAAAATATATAGTTGAGATTGTTTTGAAGATCTTTTTTATATTAAGATGCAGCCATTGAATACACCCCTTACTGAAGTAACCTGACTTAATACAAAAACACAGCAAACAATATTTTATATGTCTCTAACCACAAACAAACTCAATGGCAGACTTACCAGATGTGACTTGAATCATAGGCCAGCTTGAGAATCCGTGAAATGTTCTTTCTCCTCATAAATAAAACCATCGGTGAAATGAATTGCTCATGCGACAATTAAACGACATTTTAATAAACAACTGAAAACAATACTACACAATACTCTCTAAAGGAAAGATTAAAGTAGATGAGAATCCAGACTGGATCGAAATTATGAAAAGAAAAGAAAAAATCGGAGTTGAAAAGAATGCAGTTTGGCATAACAAATTAGACCAGAAATAAAAAATATGTAAAAAAAACACTAGCACAAATACAATATACAAGCTTTTTTGAAGCCTTGACAACACTAAAGGCTGATTTTAGTTGGTCCATTGGTGATTGGTGGGTATTTCAGAGTCAAGCTGTCCTTCTCAGAGAATAACGCATCGAAAACGACGAGGTGAAGAGCTCACCTCTGGGCCCAAAACTGCTGTGCTGTCACTTGGTACATCTTCCTCATAGCCCTTATTTAGGTAACTCTCAGTTTCCTCAGGCTCTTGACTGCCTTCGCTCATCTCACTTCCGTTTCCCTCTGCAGCATCATAGTGCACTCTTGAGTCACCCTTGAGATCATCCTTGCCCTGGTATGGTGGAGGCTGCAGTTCACTCAAGGAACTTGAACCTTTTTTTCTTTTAACTAAATAGTAAGACACAAGTGAAGTAGTGTTAACACATATTGCATTATTTTAGATATATCATCTGTAAAATGCTAAAAAATATACATTTTTTATCATAATCAGTGACACAGAAGTGAATTAATTGCTTGGAGTCTTCGATTACAATGTACTTAATTTTGGTAAAGTTAAAGGAATTGGTAATAAAGGCAAGCACATTGACCCATAGTAAACCATGCAAACACAGCTTATGAATTCACAATCCTTTAAGAATTAGTAAGCAAAATGTTGCTGTGACGAGGCAGAATAATGAAATACTGTGAAATAGTGTGGTGCCATGGAGGCATCCAAAACAAAAAGCCTCAGACAAAACAGTCTACCTCTGCTATACCAAAGCGCTACCAGATCTGCTGGACTGCCAGGGGATGGAGACGCCATGCTCCTGACCAGGGTTTCCACAGAGACAGAGCATCTGCTGTGTGGTTCAACCTGCCGGGAAGATGTTCTGCAACTAGGGACAGACCCCAGTGCTGAATCTAGAGGAGCAATCTGCGAGCAAGAGCCACCTTTGCCGTATTGTCCTTCCTGACCAACACATGACGTCCCTGCAGCATTTTCCTGAAGTGCTATGCCACTAGGATTACTGGACAAAGCTCTAGGTGATTTATGCTCCAGGAAGCGTGTTTCTCGGTCCAAAACCCTGAAATTTTGTGCTTCTGGCATACTGCACCCCACCCTGTCTTGGAGGCATGGTAGTCACTAGTATGTGCTTGGCTGTCTTTCCAAAGATGGATGTCTTTGTTTACTGAAAGTTCATCGTACTTAAGTTTTAGTTTGTGTAATTCGAAGAGAAGGTCAGGAGAGTTATTTTGAAAATGTTTAGATTCATTTTCTTTTCATTTCCTCTTGACTTTGTTTATATTTATAGCTTGTAAAACTAATGATTCTTCCTCTGATAGAGGCCTCCCATCTAATGGATGCTTAGTTTGTATTTGTTTCAAAGTAATAATCTATCTCATTGTCAATGTAATCCAGAATTTCAGGGTCCCTTAACTAGGTTGGATGCAAACGCCACCTTGGTGGCATGATTTGCATATGTAAGAGCTGAATCACAAATGAGGCTGGGGCATGATCTGAGATTAGAATGCTTTCATACCCGCAGTTTCTTATCTTAGAAATTAATTCAGAAGACACCAGAAAATAATCAATGCGAGAGAATGTTTTGTAAGTGCTAGGAAAGCATGAAAGGGCCAGGTTGTCTGGATATCTGTACCTCCACATTTCATGAAATGTTTAATCTCTATTCTTGTTTGTGAATGTGAAAGGGCTGATTTAGTTTTATCTAGTTGGGGTTTTAAAGTACAATTTAAAACACACCTATGACAAAAAGTCCCGTTAATTGAGTCAATGCCTGCTCTACCTGGGAAATCACCCCTTAGCTACCGCGCCATCAAGGGAATCGAGAGAGGGGAGACTGACCAACCTCCTTTCTTACAGTAAGAGGTGCCTTTCGATTTCTGGCCAGCTCCCGATGCACTTCCGGGAAAAACTAGATTGGGACGACTGTGGTTTATCATCCTGGCATGACCCACACATCCAGCCTGGAGATTTTGAATTCGAGGAGCAGAGCCACCTGTAACCCACCCTCTCCGGTGGCCCAGGTAAGCAACTCAGCCATCTCCTCCACAGGTCCTAAACTGCTTTAATTTCTAAACAAATTAAGCTAATATTCCCAAACTCTAGACGCAAGTTCACCTCCTTGCCCTGACAGTTTTTTAAAAAGATTTTTGCAGCACCACCATCTGGTCAAACTATGTAACACAATTTTTGATTTCGTATATAAAATAATCTACCTGAAACTTCATTGTTAGGGAATATGTGTCAGTGGCGCAGTCCCAAAGACATATGACTTCAGACCAAAAAGTTACGGGTTCCAATCCATGTAGACCATGTGTGTTTTTAACAGTTTATTATGCTTAATGGCCCAACGTCATGAATGCTTAACTTCAATTTCCTATTTTAACTGATTTATTCTTAAGATTATGCTATATTGCAATAGAACGAAACTATTAATATAATATACCTGAAAACTGTATCTGTTTTAGTTACAAAATATAGCCATAATACTTGAGTGAACTTCTCACCAAGATTATATCCATGAATCTAAATGTAATCAGCATAATCTAAACGCGTGTATGATGTTAAAGTGCAAAGCTTTAATAGGTTTGATTAAGGCCATGACAGTGGCTGCCAGCGCACAATTCACATCAAACCAAACCAATCAGCTTTTAGTCATTAGAACTATAACATTCTAAGTAAGAAATCTGTATCATCAAAAAAGGCAAAAGTTAATCTACAAATCTGACAATGAATGCTCTTTTACACAAGGTTTACTAGTAACCTTGTCAGCTGTTGTCAGCTGACCCTATTTGGTTGAGGCAAGTCTGGTTAGCAAATCCAAATTTATACTCAGTCCTTCTCACCCTGACAGCTGTTGTAAACTATGTTAGTCATAATTCAAAGCTTTATTGTGTATAGTAGCCCACTTAAACAAAAGGAAATACAATATACCTATTTCAGCTGAGGTCTCACTGCTGCAATCTTCTTTCTCATCATCCCTGTGTCCCCAGCCACTTTTCTGCTGCTGTGAGTCATTGTGTCTTTGGGGGGCTTCGTCCTCACCCTCCGATGATCCTTTCTCTAGACACCCTGCATCTAAAGAAGATCTCCATTCAGAGAATGATTCAACATTATAAACAAATTTAAATGCTATTTTAAAATAAAAAAACAAGCATTGAATTGCAAAACGGTTAACATGTGTTATATACTTAAAGCATATTTTTCTTCTGGCCACCATTTCTATTTCATGCAAAATAGTTTAAAGTGAACTAATATTTTATGCAACTAAATAAAACCATGAAATTTTCAGGACTCAACTGCCTTTAAGAGTATGAGCAAAGAGCTTACTCTTGTGTCAAGGTCTAAGGAAACAGCTTTTAAAGTCTTTGTACACAATGCGGGGAGTGATGTCAGTATCACTTCTCAGAGAGGACAGAGCCTCAGAGGAGCACTATTTCAGTTTAAACATTGCCAGGAGCGAGCTTCCTCTGCAGGTGAAAGGAAAAAATATTCTGTATATTTTTAGTTACATTTAGGAATTCGTTTTTCACAATTGTTACGACTGTTTTTTCAATACATTTTACAAGTTTTTTAAACTCTTAACACAGTTAACGCAACATCCATCTAGGTAGGCTATACAATGAACAATTTTTTTGTTGCTTTGAAACAAAATGCATACAGTTAACAGCGGGGCTAAAGCTAACTGCCGCTGTAGCGGTACACGGCCACTGTTAACGTTAAACCCCGAAAACGTAAGTCAGTCGACATCTTTGCTCCGTTAACGTAAACCATTATATAACAATATAAAGCTAACGTAAACTTACATGAACAACTGAAAGAGCTTCTCAACCCAAACGGTTCTTTCTTTGACAGGCTAAAAGCTAACGAACTCACGCAGCTCTTGCGCTTTTTGCGCTCTCTGTTCTTTAAGCAAGTTGATAAACAAATAGACTCTGTTACAAATGAACACACTAGCGATTGGATAATTTCGTTGGATCTCTGTTGCTCCTAGCCCTTTTAAGCCACTTTAACTTTTGCTGAACTTACTTTAATCACACACAACTAGTCTAACCAAAACAACTCTGACAGTTAGACATAAAAAGTCATAAATAAAAAAAAAATACAAATTATTCAATTCATAAAATAAAAAATTCAATCAACTAATAACAACCTAGTTCTGCTTGGAGGAGTGCAACCCATCGTTTTCAAATAATTAATTAGACCAAATACTCATTACAACAACTTGTACACAAATTTGGCTCTTTCGGTTCAGCTTCACTTGTGACTGAAGGTTCTGTTTCAAGGTCCATCTATCTATAGAAGGGTAAACTGAAAAATAGTTTTAGCTACGGTTTCAGCTGTCTCTGAATGACTGACCTGCTCAAGGCTGATCAATCCATAGAGGGCTAAACTGAAATATAGGCTGAACAAATAAGTTATGACAAACTTAAAAAAAAACCATTTGGTAATACCTTTGAATCTTTAAACAAAATAATCAATAATAAGATTTATATAAATAAATAAATAAACAAACCAAGCTAATTTGGCTTCGAAACTCGCTTTTATTTATTTATTTTTTAACGTGTGCCATTAAACAACAGTGGCCCTGCATGTCGGCTCTAATGATACGTCTCGTCATCAATCAATGGTGCTAACAGTGGATTACAGTAAACTGATCCGCACTGCTCGCCACCTGCGACCTAAATTATCGTCTCTGGCCCTCTGCCGACGTATCGAAGGGGAACCGATAAATTCAGCAGACTTTTTACGCTCAGAGAGTGGCTCACCACCTTCTGTTGAGAAGAGCAGTTAATGTTTGTTGACAACTGGAATCTCTTCTGGGAGCGCCCTAATCTCTTCAGTCTTGACAGGCAAGCTAGGCTCTAAACTTCTGTCAGATAACATCTCTAGGGCCCTTATTAGCATCTGACTAAATAATTCCAAATATAACACCTTAGAACACTGCCTCAGAAAAACTACCTAATAACTATCAAAACCTAACATTTGCTATCGGAACAATGTCCATACCACGTAAACATAAAACTAAAAACAACCATCTGCTTAACAACAATAATTTAATCAATATAAAAAAAGACTAGAAATTATGCACCTTGCAAACATACTTGCTAAAATTTGGTCTCCTAAACATTTGATCTTTTAAACCAAAAGCTGTAATCATAAATGAATTAATTTCAAAACTTAACCTTGACATACTATGACTAACTGAAACATGGCTCACTCCAAACGATTATTTTGGACTAAATAAAGCGACACCCAAAAATTACTGTTACAATCATGAACCGCGCTCAACTGGTCATCGTGGGAGTGTTGGCACAATATATAGAAGTACCCTAAACACAACCAAAAAGACAGAACATAAATTTAAATCCTTCGAAGTACTCGTGCTCCATGTTACACCGGCAGAATCAAAACAAAGATGTGCATTTTCTGTAACATTAGCTGTTGTCTACAGGCCACCAAAACACAATTCTAGCTTTCTTAAAGAATTTGCTGATTTTGTCACACATCTTTTGGTCAAAGCAGATAAAATACTGATTTTTGGAGACATTAACATCCATATCGCTAACAAAAAAGACTTGTTGGGTGTTGCCTTTACAGACCTCCTAAATTCCTGTGGGTTTAAGCAAAATGTGGTCGGCGCAACTCACCGTCTAAACCACACTCTAGATTGGTTTTAGCTCATGGCATTGACCTCTGTGACATTGTTATATCGCCTCAAAGTGAGGACATCTCAGACCACTATCTTGTGTCTTGTGCTATGCATACTGTAAGCATTAGCATTCAACATTACTGACTAGGGAGAAATCCAATATAAACCAAAATACTAAAGAAGAATTCATAAGAAACCTACCAGATATTACTCACCTTTCTAGTGAACCTGCAGATGAAAATGAACTTGAAACAATTACCTACAGTATGAATAATATACTCGCAAGCACCCTAGACACTGTAGCCCCGCTTAAAATAAAACAAGTCAGAGATAGACAGGCCAACTGTTATGAAGAACTTCAATCTGGATTCAGAGCGCATCACAGCACAGAGACTGCGCTGGTTACAATTTCAAACAATCTATTACTTGATTGGGATCAAGGGAATATCTCTCTTCTAGTTCTGCTAGATCTCAGTGCAGCCTTCGATACGATAGATCACAGGATTCTCCTCGAGAGACTAGAGAACGATGCAGGCATCCAGAGCCAGGCTCTAAGATGGTCTAACGCATACCTCTCTGACCAGAGTCAGTTTGTTCATGTAAATGGAGACTCATCGGACACAATAGCAGTAGAGTATGGAGTTCCTCAAGGATCTGTTCTGGGACCCATCCTATTCTCAATCTACATGCTGCCTCTCAACAAAATTACTAGAAGACATGGGGTTAGTTTCCATTGCTCTGCAGACGACACCCAGCTCTATATCTCAGCGAAACCTAACGACTCTTTAAAGCTAAAAAGATCTCAGAATGTGTCGCTGATATCAATGATTGGATGAATGAAAATTTCCTTTTGCTAAATCCTGATAAAAGAGAAATATTACTTTTTGGCTTTAAAAAGTAATTACACAATCTCTCAGTTTTAAATATGGAGCTGGGGGGACACACTGTTAATTTTTCCACTACAGTAAAAAATCTTGGCGTTATTATAGATAGTGAACTTTTTAAGTTTAAGAACCATATCTCTTATGTTACTAAGACTGCCTTCTTTCACCTCAGGAATATTGCTAAAGTGTGGAACATGCAGTCTGTTATAGATGCAGAAAAATTAGTGCATGCTTTCTCGAGCTCCAGAATGGATTATTGTAACGCTCTGTTAGCCGGCTGTTCGACCGCCACGCTACAAAAATTACAGTTAGTCCAGAACGCAGCAGCTAGAGTTCTCACAACAACAGATAAATATGATCACATTACACCGGTTCTGTGCTCTCTTCATTGGCTTCCTGTACAATATCGCATTGACTACAAGAATCTGCTCCTTGCATTTAAGGCGCTGAATGGCTCGGCTCCGTTCTACCTGAGCAGTCTCCTCTCACGATATATTCCAGCTCACTCTCTCCGATCACAAGAAGCAGCTCTACTGATCCACCAGAGGTGGAAGAGCGTTCTCATATAGAGCCCCGAAGCTCTGGAACAAACTCCCGTATTTCAAAACTAAATTAAAAACATATCTGTTTAATCTAGCATTCGAATAATTGGCTCTTGGTATTTGTCTAAACGGATATTGTGTCTGAGCGCTATATACATACAAAGAACTGAACGGCTTCGTTTATGTGATTCAAAGGCTTTTTTTGCAGGGAAATTATCATAACTGGGGAGGGGGTGGATGTTAATTTCACTTTCTGCAGTTTTGGTGCCAGAGGTTGCACTTTCAGAATCGCATTTCTAACACTGTTGTTAGTGTTTTTTATTTGTCGATACACATATAGAGGGATTAGAAAAGCATTTATGTTGTTGTAGGAATAACGATTCTTGGGGGGAAAAACTATTGAACTGAGTGCTTTTGTGTTTCTTTTTCATTTTTCTTTTGAAATCATCATTTTACATTTGAAAATATTTTATTGTATCTAATCTTAACCGTTAAAATGTGTTTTTTTGGGGGGAAAACATTAATCCCTTGGACTCAAACCCAAAGCAGAGTGTGGGAAACCATGGTTTAACTGGGAAGCCACGGACACTATGGCATTTAGTGCAGATATACACTTTAAAAAGTTGCTTAAAGCAATAAACACATAGCGAAAACATATATTTCTGTTTGTTAATACATTTTTTACCACAATGTACTTAAACATTAGCATTTGATTTGATGAATAATGTTTTAGTGTCTGGTACAGTTTGATTGTTAAAATCATTTACAGTTTGTGCTGAGAAAATCTTTATCTTTCCGCCATCTGGCAGCCAACTATGGGAACATAGATTTTTTTTACCATGTCGGATTTTCTGTACATGGTACCGCTTTAGACTATCGCGGCAAAGTAAGACAACCTGACTGGTCACCCTTTGTATGTAATTTTAGAGCCAAATTTGCAATTGCTTTCACACTGTTTATCACAACAGATGACATCATGTTCTTAACAGAACGTATACAGGCTAAAATTAAAGTGAACCGCTGTTCATATTGGGATTTGAAACACAAACATGTTCACTCTATTTTATTCTATTGCCGATGAGAAATAGCTTACAGAATAGATTACAGTTTTGCAAGAATATAAATCACAGCTGATTTCCATCTAGAATCACACTCATTGTTGAGATTTTCCAATCACATGACCATATGTTCTAGAATTGGATATTTGGGCTGATCTTCTGTGGAAAAGGAACAATATAGTGCAAAAGAAAGAAAGAAAGAACAAATGAAATAAAGTAGGAAAAGAAACGGACAAATATATATATAAAAAAAATAAATATATATATATATATATATATATATATATATATATATATATATATATATATACACACATGTATATATATATACATGTATTATTTTTACACAAACTGTATATTTAAGCTACACAGAGATGTGCATTGAGTTACTCAAACTTGTTAAATGTATTGAAACAACTGTCTTAGCAATTGTAAAAAAAATTACTAAATCTAAAATAAATACAACTAATAAAGAATGAAAAAGTGCATTTGTTTCTCCATTCATTTCTCTGTTTAATTCATGAACCATGTAAGCTGCTCTACCTTAAAAAAGTCAACGTAAGCATGAGCTCCGTAGATGTTTAGCATCCTTCACTTTAACAAATGACACTAACAGTAAATCCATCACCAAAACATGAATTTTACAGGATTTATCTGCCTTTCTCCTAAAGCCACCAACATATTGTCAGTAAAATATTGTAATACTCCAAACTATAACTCTCGTTTCGTAAATGATGAACTTCATACCCTCTTGCTCATATTAGGATCATAGGAAGTACAACTGTCAAAAATTTTCTTTTTTTTTTTTACAAGCATTTATGTCAAAAGATCAAGCACGTTTTGGTTTCTCGGTCCATGAATAGCCCTTAAAGCAGCTATTGTCTGGTGGTTAAGGAGATCAACTGGAAATCAGAAGGTCCCCAGTTCGATCCCCAGATCCACCGAGTTGAAGGTGGAGTGAGTGATGAAACCCTTGCTCTCCATTTTCAACAACCACAGCTGTGGTGCCCTCGAGCAAGGCGCCAAACCTTCCGAATGAGCATGCAACTTTTAATTTGTGGAGACCTTTAATGTTCAGATCTGACAATGGTTCAATCTGAAATTAAGCCTGAAAACTCTTTCATTTGTGTTTAATTTAGAATACAGTATGACAAAACTTGACAGGGATAATGCTTGACTATTCCAATAAAGTGCTGCTGACACTCTTGCCATTATAGATTCTCATTTGATGACAATTTTGACAAGACAGAAAAAAGAATGAAGAGACAGTTGAAATTAAGAGAGCATTAGGAAACCCAGAGGAGCACACCACAGCAAGTTCTATGCGCTGTCTCACCTTCAGCTCTTCACTCCTCCAGTTCTTCATCACTACAAACCTTACCTTTATTTATTTGTCCTGATGCTTTATCTTCGTTCTGTGATGCATTCTCTTCATCCACTTGAATTGTTCCACAAGGTATAGTTTTTGATGCCTCTTCAATGCCATTGAGCTTGCCATTTTGCTCACACGTCATAGATGATGTATCGTCATCAGCAGACATTCCTTGAGAGTCCTGATCTTCCTGACTTGTTTTAATCCCATTAATACTTCCATTGTGTTTGGCTCTTTCGCTCTTAAACAAAGGTGAGTTCTCTTCTGAAAGCCCAGTTGATGCTTGGTCACTACTTTCTTTCTGCTCTTCTGAGTTTTGAGGCTGGTTTGGGTCTTTTCTTTTCCGAAACCATCCTTTAGAAGGAGTGTGGCACCATTCCCACTGCTCCTCTTCTGCCTTCCTCACTTCCTCCTGTCGCTGTTTCTCTCTCATGACTTCAGCATCATCAATTTCTAAGGTCCACATTGCATTCTTTTTTGATTTGCGGCTTTTTCGTCCATCTCCGTCAGCATCAGCATCTGTCTCCTGACATTTCAGCTTGCTACTTTTTCTGTCCTTTTGGATGTTTTCAGAGGAGCCTTCATCCTCCTTGCTGAGCTTTCCATCATCCTCAGTTTGTACTTTGTTGATTATTGTGTTGACCTGTTCTGTTAGTTGGTCGCTTACGCTGTAGGTCACATCACTCACTGCTGTTGACAGATCATCCACAGCAGTTGAGACAGTGTTTGAAACTGTGTCCAGAAGAGAACTGACAGAAGGCAGGCTCTGTTGAAAGCTCTTAAAAAATGCCATTGGCTTGTGTTTTTGACTTGTTTTTGGTGTCCAATTGCAAAATCTGTTCAGGTGCTTCCATGTACATTAATCCTCTGGAATTTCCGGTACATTTTTATGTGAAAAAAGGACAATATAAAGTTTTAAAACCTAGACCAAAAACTAGAGCTTCTACTGGTCTACTAGTTAGCTTACTTCTACCTTTCACAAATACCAAACTTCCAGGTCTGGGTGAATTAACCCTTTTAATGTAAGCAACCATTCGCTACACTGGCCAAGAGATTTCATATTATCAGCATACCTTTATTCCTTTTCAACTGTATGTTTATAATCATAGAATATAATCATCTTTTAGGAGGTCCCATGCCAAAAGTGTTTTTGGTTTACAAAAAGACAAAAAGGAATTCGTCGGAAATGGGAGGATCTATGTGCCAATAAGCAATCCCAGCAGGTGACATGGTCGGAAACAGGGGCTACAAGGTTCGTGTTCCATAGAACAACCATTTGAGGTGATTAAAAATAGCCATATAGTTTTTATTGTTAATGTTTTAAGGTTTACTTAAAAAGTAAGCTTTTTTTGCATTCAGAAATAAGCTTATTTATTTATAGTTTTTTTCAAGGTGTTAACTTTGTTATTGAAACAGAGTTATATGAGGATGTTTTGAGCTTTTATTAGTTTTATGTAGGTTTATGTTACAAAAACAAAGGCCTTAATTTACGTTATTTCATTCAGGCAAATGTAAAAAAAGAAGCTTTAAAACTTTTTACTTGGAGGACATTTTAATATCTAGACCTTAGTATTAAATAGCGGAAACCGATTGGAGGAAAGACGCGAGGAGAGAGAGAGAACGCGAGCGCGCGTCGCTAGCTCGCGCGGCGCGCGCGCGCGATCGAGCGATAGAGAGGGAGAGCGCCGCGAGAGAGCGAGCGAGATAGAGAGCGAGAGAGAGAGAGAGAGAGAGAGAGAGAGAGAGAGAGAGCGAGAGAGAGAGAGAGAGCAGAGAGAGCGAGAGAGAGAGGAGAGAGATAAGAGAGAGGAGAGCGAAGAGAGAGAGAGAGGAGAGAGAGAGAGAGAGAGAGAGAGCGAGAGAGAGGCGAGCGCGAGATAGAGAGAGAGAGAGAGAGAGAGATCTCTCTCTCTCTATCTTCTCTCTCTCTCTCTATCTCCTCTCTCTCTCTCTCTCTCTCTCTTCTTCTCTCTCTCTCTATATATATATATATATATATTAGAGGGTTAAAATATGTATTATTAATTATTCAAAGCTTAATTTTTGAAAGAGTTATATATGTAGAAAAAACAGACACTTAACAAATATTAGTCTTCAAATTATCCTAAATATTCTAATTATCTCAGTGAATTATGCTATTTTGAAGATGATTAAATAAATTCAATTATGAATGAAAATAAAATAAAATCATGAAATTATCCTCTTCACAGCACACATAAAAATCAGGTATTTACCTTGCAAAGCCTTGTTAAATTCTTCAAAAGGTTGCAGATCATTGCTTTGACTCTCCCCCGAAAGCTTGCTGCTGAGGTAAAGAAGAAACACTGCAAACACGGCCATGAAGACAGCAATGGAGGACAGCACACCTAGCAGTTCAGGAGAAACTAAAGAGAAAAAGAGAGAGCTCAGAGTTGGATGACTAAGGTTGAAAAAAGTAAGATCAGGAGCTGAAAAGTTGATCAGAATCAGCAATAATGAGCCTCTGTTAATGATGCCGTAACCAGAGGCATTTCATATGTTATCAAGCCTCCTTTAAATCCTGTCTCAACCTTTCAGAACTATGAATGGTAAATACCCGGAATCCATTAGGCCTGCTCTACCCACAGGCTAAATAGGGAAGGTGCATAAGATTTTTACTAATACATTTTGTTATTTAATAGGTTGAAAAGATGGTGCAACAACTTGTCCTTGCCATACTATGTTTACACCTGAAGCCCATGCAAGCACTGCCTGCTATGAAACAAGAAAAAAGAAATAACCCAAAATATCATTATATTCCACAAATAGGCTGCGATCTAGAAAACAGTAATATAAAAGCACCAAATCTGGTTCTTTGGGTCGTAATCATATGAATTATGATTAGGGTAACTTTTAGGGTGTCATTTAATCTCTGTTGGTTCTTTTCCATTGTACAACACGGTACAGTACGACACATTTCAGTTTGGTGCAGTATGGCCAGCTTTGCTTTCCCATTGTTTATTGTGTTGGTATGTTAAATAGGCAACGTAAAAAAGTTTTTACTAAGGAAAAAACTTGTGCTGGGAATTTTAACTTAATTTAAAAAACAGTTTTTAACGATCCTATGCGCTTTCAAATTGAAATATTAACAACATTTTAAAACTGGAATAGCCATGAAATGGCCATGTTGCTGTCAGGGCTTGGAAAAGAAAGAAAGAAATAGGCAACGTCACTCCATTTTAGCGCCACCCCCACTTTGATGCAATAAAGAGCGAAATAAATAATCTGCTCTGCGATTAAAGACAGGAAGGTCTGAACCTCCTCATTTGACCAAGATTGCCCAGACATAGCATTGTGTTTTTTGATTGGAAGCAATAATATTACACACAATAAAAGCCATTTCCTCTCTCGTGAATGATGAATCCACTCATCACGTGTGTACATATTTACAAAGTTAATGACGCAGGCAATGACGACTCTCTCAAATCAATCAGTGTTAGCGTATGTCACGCTTGACCATCCAATCAGCAAGAATGGGGTAGATTACGGTTTTAGCGTCCGTTGTGGAACCAGCTCGAAGGAGGAACCAAAAACAGTGTCAGGTCCACGGTCAGCGCACAATGGAAAAGCGCAAAATTCAATGTAGACCCATACAGAACTGTGCCGTGCTGTGTGATGGAAAAGTGCCATAAAGGTGCTACATAGAATAGGCTTTTAAAAGTGCCTCTAATAGAACCAACCACATATAGAGTCTAAACAACCATAGAGGTATTCATGTATATTTCTTTATAGGTTATATAGCCCCCTTTCCATGTAAAGAACTAATTATTTTAAATGTGATTGATTTTATTTAGCATCTTTGTAGAAAGGTGCTAATTGGTACCAAAAATATTCCACTATGAATGCGAGCCAAAGAACCAGATTTGGTTAGAGGTAGCACAGTTTTCTTAGAGTGTAGTATATTCATATTAATCCAAAAACATTGTGAAAGATAAAAACACTGACGAGCTTTAGAATAGTCCTAGCCACAAAAACTAATGGCATGCACATTAAGGAAATCTTTATTTAAAATATAATGTTTGCTGTAAATTGCATTTTGAATTGGGCATGGTAATTTTGATAAAAGTGCACAATATTTTGTTGGTTTTGTATTGCATTTACAGAAGATATAAAAAACAAACAACCAATTAACATTGTAAAATATTAATGTTATTAATGTTATTACAAATATTACTTTCACTTACATCAAACCACTAATTTGACAGAACTCTTAAACAACATTCAGTTAAGAAAGAGGTACTGTACAGAAACGTATACATGATGGACACATCATTACTTTTCTAATAATGTTCAAAGGTAATCTAACAAAAAACAAAACAATGTAGGAGTATGCCACTATACCGTCATTATTAGCAAACCTTCTTTTGGCAGTCCATTACACTAGCCTAACCGAGGTTGATATCCCTTTCATTTAAAAGGTCACCTATTATGCCTTTTTAACATGATGTCATTTTAATATCATGGGCCTTCTGAACATATTAAGTGAAGTTTTAGTTCTGAAAACATTTCAGATCTTTTATAATTATTTGTTAAAAACTGTACTTTTGGGAACATGAATGAACAGATGGGCTTTATACGTTGTCAATAAAATAGCAATAACAGTATGTTTGCTTGATTACTGTATATTTTGGTGATACCAAAACATGTTGAACACGACATTATATGGATATGGTGGACTGATCCCATTAACAGATAGCTCAACAGCTGTATCGTTTGTTTTGGGCGTAAACATACCAATATATCGGTTGTACGGTCAGAATGTGTAGAGAAGTGTTCTGTCATATAATGCATTTGAATGAGGCTGGCGTTCTTTCAGGTCGCCACCAATGATATGGTGACTATGAGTGAGTATTTCTAGCGTTCAGAGCATCGAAGCTGGGCTGCATGCACGGTTCCTGTCCCGCGTGCTTCCCGCTCCGCTGGTGCGTTTGCTATCCGCCACAGTGAGTTATCGGAACATACACTGTCATTTTCTGACCACTCCTGTGTGCCTGATTACACGATCTCCGCTGCTGCATCGGAGAGAGACTGTTTCTGTCTGCCGAAGAAAACAGTAGATCGATCTGCCCCTCTAGGGGATGGCAGTTTGTGCTGCAGAGGAGATGGCCAAGTTGCTTATCTGGGCTGCCAGAGAGGTTGGGTTACAGGTGGCTCTGCCCCTCGCATCTGAAATCTCCAGGCTGTACGTGTGGTTTATGGGGTCATGCTGACATGATAAACTGCAGCCACCTCGATTCTGTTCTTCCAGGAAGTGCATCGGAAGCTGACCACAACTTGAAAGGCACCTCCAAGAGGTTTTGGATCGAAGAGCGTGTCCATCCACCCTTAAAGGTTTACATCACCGCAACTTCCGTTTGAAGGCAACCACTGGGGCGACACGCGTTACCAGTCAGATTTCTCAGAGGGGCCAGAAGGGTTAGACCCTCTAGAGCAGGGGTGTCAAACTTAATTCCTGGAGGGCCACAGCCCTGCACAGTTTTGCTCCAACCTTAACTGAACACACCTGATTCCACTGATTGAGCTCCTCTGGGTTTGTTTGAAGCTATTTGTGTGTCTCCTGAAACAGGGTTGGAACAAAAACCTGCAGGGTCTGCGGCCCTCTAGGAATTGAGTTTGACACCCCTGCTCTAGGCCATCCTTTCTGGGACCCCTTCTGAGACCTTTCTTTTGTCCTGAGAGGACTTTAAGGTCCTCTGTTCGAGGCGCTTAAATCAGTAGAGTTTACATTTCCGACGTCTCTTGCCCCCTGCAGTGGAGAGGCCACTCTCTTAGAGGTGTTGCAGCCTCCTGGGCACTAGCAAGAGGTAGAAATCTGCAAGGCTGCGGCTTGGTCAAAACCCAACACCTTCGCCAGGTACTATAACTTGACCATCTCTTCAGCTGTGCTAGGTGTTGGTAGCACTCTCTGAACTGTACGAAAGGGTGTCCATCTTGGCATGCGGCATTCCTTGGTGATACGTAAGCTATTTTTGCCCCTGGAGATACCAGTGTTCTCCAGCTTCTTGGCTCCACTTGTCCCAACAGGCTTAGTAGAGTAAGCTTAGTACTTCTACGTACTGTCTGTTTATTAGGCAATCCCCTTATTGATGGTTTTTTATTTAAGTTGAGCTTAATTCAATGAGTCCTTGTCAGTTGTTAGTGTTTCCATGTGTTTCTCTGTGTCTTGCTGCTACTGTTATTATTAAATAAATGTATTGTGAGCCATCTTCCTGGATTCCATGTGTGAATGACTGACACTTATAGTCCTATTTTATTCATATGAGTTAACTTGTATTTAATCAGGAAAATGATCGGAAGTGTATCAGAAGCAAAAAAGGATTGGATTAGGAAACATTGGGAAACGGAGATATTCAAATTGAAAATCAGATCCTAAGCAAATAAACAAAAAAAAACGTTTTATGACACACCCCTACTTTCGAAGGTATTTTATTTTATCTGAGTGTTGCAAAAGAGTAACCACAAACTCCCCATTGAATCCGAAGTAATCACGTGTTAATACCTTTTTGGTGAACTAATGTGATTGTCACAACCAGTAAGTACTTTGCCCAGTACTAACAGTTTCAATGACCATTCATTGAAACATCATTGCTAAAACAATGTATTACTAAAATGAACAGTTTAGTCATAAACCAGACATATATTAAAATAGTTTTTGTAGCTGTTCTAAACAGTAACATAGGGTTGACTTTTACTTAGGCTGCTTAACATTAATCTGTTAATGCAAGCACCAGATTTAGTTTTATTTATTGATCACATAAACAGCTAACAATTTTGTTTACATAATATCAGCTACTCTGAAGTTCAAATAAACTGACAGACCTTTTACGTTACACTCCTTAAAGCAGGCAAATCTGACCTTAAAATGTATTTTGGTAATGGACCATAGAATGAATAGAATAGCGTAATAAAGAATTAATGCATAGGAAATAATTGTAAATGTTAAGTTACATTTTTGAGATCCTAAGTTGTGAAGTTTTTAGTTAAAAAAAATCGGCTCGTAACATACACATGCCATTAGCTTTAGATTACATACATTTTACATTTTGATAAAAAAAGTAAAAAAATCAAGACTTGAAAAGTTTTTAAAATAGGCACTACATAGCATGATGTAATGGTTAATTCTAAAGCAATTATTTAAAAGCGACTGTTAAAAGAAAGAAAAACAAACACAAACATAATATTACCTTAAAGTGCTGAAAATAGTCTTGCAGAATCATTTTTATCCTGTATGTTTTGTATTTTCTAGCTTGTAGAAACTAGATCTGTGTACCTCTTCTGCCAATGTTGTGAATCCCAAACAGATCTGTTTATTCCATGATATTCAAAAGGTTTTGCCCTCCATCTCCTACATAGGAGTGAGAATGCAGCACCTGACTTCAACCTAGTTTTCCTAATCCTGAATAATTCACAGATCTACAGTAACTGGATGCCCCATCACACTTTGAGAGCACAGGCCACAAGACCTTCCACTGGAGCCGTCTCCTTGTTAAGTTGAAACAAGATTGATAGGGGTTTAATTGGAAGTACGGGCATTTTACATTGTTTACTTAGCAATTTTTTAGGTCTGCTACAAACATTTTATTACTTGCTATAAACTACAAGTTTAAACAGTAAAAAGCAACATTATTATGAAGTGCATGTTTAGAACAACCAAACATTTAACAGGATGTAGATATGGTTGTGAAGGGGTAACAAGAGAATTTGAGACTTCTTTTTACCTGTAAACATTATATTTATATTTTAAAGAATGTTGTGACGATCAGAATAAGTGAAATGAATAAGAACGATTGTCCATAGTGTTAAAGAGTGAATGTGTGTGTGAATGTTTCCCAGCGATGGGTTGCGGCAGGGAAGGGCATCCGCTGCGTAAAACATATGCCAGAGAGTTGGCGGTTCATTCCGCTGTGGCGACCCCGAAAGGGAATAAAGCCGACATGAAGATGAATGAATGAATGTAACGATCAGGATCTTCCCATGCTAGGACTAGTGTTTAATAAAAGATGTTGTTGTTGGAGTTCTGTTTTTGTTTCCTCTTTGTTAAGGTCTTTATTCTTGTTAAGTCTTCTTGTTTTCTGTCTTTAGAGATATTAGCTTTCTGTTGATTGTTTCATTCTAGTTTGTATTTGCACTCCGGCCTTGTTAACCCTGTCACTGATTGATTTCCACTTGTGTTTAAGTTAGTTAAGTTACCTTGTAAGACCGCGTTTTGGTTAATTGTCCTCCCTTTATGTTTCTTCTTCCTATGTTCTGTGTTGCTGCATTGTGAATGCATTGTGCCGTTTGTCTTGTTGTATTCAGTATTATTAGTGATGGTGAGATGAAGCCTCGTGAAGTATTGAACCACTTTGGCCTAAGGTTCAAGAAAGGGTTAAATTATCAAAGCTTCCTTACTAATAATGCGTTACAATAACCTCGTGAATTTTTGCAGTAGTTAATACTCCAATGCATAACTTTTGAAATAAAATAACTCTGTTGCCGTTACTACGGTCAGCATTATTACATTACTTCTTACATTAAATGGATGTATTAAAAGAAGACTAAAAAGCTTCATGGGATTGGTTAATGGTAACTCAATCATTGTGAGCATATCTCTATCACCTCAGGTGAGCAAAACCAGTTTTTCTCAGTGGAAATACGCCTTTAATTTCACGTTAGTTTAGCGTAAGATAAAAAGACTCCAGTGAAACGCACCCGGTGTCATCATTATGCCTCAAAGTCTAAGGTCTTGTCATCAGTGGAGGTGGCAAAAAGCGACGTGAAACAAGCTCAAGATGACATTAAGGACTAGAGGGCAAATAACTTTACTTTTTAATGTTCTGATTATATTATTCAAGATGTTTTGTGTTATTTTTTAATATTTTAGTTTTTAGTTACTGAGGTAAATGTGTTAATGTTCATAATTATATGATGTGTTCGTCGTGTAAAGTGTAAAATAAATAAATAAACAAATAAATCAAGATAGTCAAGCTGATCAATAAAAGTATTATTTTACATGTAGCAGTGAATTAAAATAATAAGGGATTAATGGGGCATCAAAACATGTTTCTTCAAAAGTAACTAATGAGTTTAGACAATCTTCAAATAACATAAACGCTATAAAAACTATAAAAACATAAACGCTAAAAAGTCTGAGGCGGTGTGTAACATCTCGTGGCAAAATCTGAAGCTCTTCCCGAAGCAGTCACGCGGTACAGCATGCCAGCGAGGCTTTAGGGGTAATCATTTTGGCTCCTCCCCCTCGATATTGGCTTCGAGGAAATGCACATCTTTAACACAGTGGGGTCAAACTCAATTCCTGGAGGGCCACAGCCCTGCACAGTTTTGCTCCAACCTTAACTGAACACACCTGATTCCACTGATTGAGCTCCTCTGGGTTTGTTTGAAGCTATTTGTGTGTCTCCTGAAACAGGGTTGGAACAAAAACCTGCAGGGTCTGCGGCCCTCAAGGAATTGAGTTTGACACCCCTGCCTTAACATCACTACCTATTGTAGACATTTGTTCTGTTTAAGTTTTTTGTAAGGTATTTACTTCTCTTGCTTTTAGTTTTAATCATCTGTTAAAACTACACTTACTTTTTCCCTCCTCGTGGACAATTTTATGTTGTTTATTTTCTGTATTATTAATTATTAGAGGCTGACTAAAGCCTGATTTATACTTCTGTGTCAACTTGACAAATTACTCTCTGCGGAAGCTCCGCGAGCACCCGTATGTAATCAAAGCATTTATAGTTGAGGCTTTATAGTCTGCGCTGCCTACGCTCTGATCATTACTGGTTTGATAAGAAGGCCAACTGCTAACAAACCAAGCACAGATACCAACAAAAGACAGGTTTTATTTACCTTAATATAAATCGTTTCAATATAAGTTCTTACAAACATCCGCTGCTGTGGAAGCTCTGCCTCTAAACTGATCAATATCACAGCATGGCCTGAAGACCATGCTAACTTCTAGCTAGCTAAAACTCAGCACAGATAACAAAGGAATTTACTTCATCGCCAACGTTTTGTTTCATAATCCAGCGTTTAACACAGAGTGCAAGCCCAGAAAGAGAGAGGGCTGCTCCGCTTCGCCCAATCACAGAGCTTGTGGCCTCCAAAAGGTCTGCGAAGCATTGACTCGAAGTTACAATTTTTGAAAAGTGCATGTTGAGCTTCGCAGAAGGGTCAGTCCGAGGTCTGCCTCAGGATGCAGACGACGCAGAGGGCAATTCGTCGAGTTGATAGTTTCCTGATAGCCATTCATAGTTTGAGTTTTATTTATATTTAATTTGCGTTTATTTTGCATCCTATTCTTCAATATGTAATACTTGTATTCGTTGACTCACTAACACTTTGTCCTCTGTAGGCTATTTATTTAGCTTCAGTGTAAATTAATTGTTATCCAGTTACTTTGAAATCTGATATTTGTTTAAGTGTGTTTGCATTAAAAAGTAGTAAACCAGCTTCTAATACAATATGTCTACAGAAATATTGGGAGTAAAATTAACTGCATCCAGAAAATATCCATCTGAATATACATTAAAATATCAATTTATTTGAAGTTGAATTACATTTTAATTATTTGGATTTTTTTTACAACGAAAGCATTCTGAAAAAAATATGTAATTGGCTGTTTTTGAGTCATGTCATTGATTCAACTATAATTGAAAAACGGTAATATATTACGAGTTCATAATTAGGCTTTGACCAAGAGTGCAAAAGCTTCATTAAAATAAAAAACAGTGACATTATGCAAATCAATTTAAGGCAATCAGACTCAACTTTACAAAACCATTAGAAAAAGTTAGAGAAACAATTCTTTCTTAATAAATAAGTGGCCAGAAGACTTTTCTTTTAAATAACATAACAGTAATTTCCAAGGCTTTGAATGCTTGCTAAATTGGTAAGAGACCAAAACTATAAAATTACAAATTAAAGGAAGATAATTAACTTACAAAAAAAATCTGATAACAATTTTCAATTGAAATTTTCAATTAATATAAACCTTTAAATCAAACACATAATGTGCTGGCACCATGATTTGGAGAAGGCCAATGTTTCTAGAAAATGGAACCAAATATGAATGTAAGTTTCACATTTTGGAAATGAACACATTAAAGAGACCTTCACACTAAGTTTCTCTTCTTTAATAACCCGTGATCTTCCACCGTTTGTAACAAATTGTTTCTCCTTTGCTCTGTGACTGCACCGAGCAAGATATGGTGTAGTTAAATATCAGCAAATGGGGGGCCGAAATTGGCTTGTTTACACATAGGTCTTCCTGCTCTGAGCAACCGGATTCTTCTCTGTGAATTATTGATGAGGCTTGTTTTTGTTCACCAAACTTGATAGGTTATTTATTATAGATAGAAGTATGCGACACAGGAGGTTAATGGTACTGAAATCATCTAGTATTACTTCTACTTTTCCGCTTTAGCCCAGTGTTTTCCCTACTCTTCAATAAGGGACCCTTATGACCCCGCCCTAAATTTTAATAGATTTATAATATTCTTAAATCCATGGTTCATTTTACATTAGCCTACTGCATAATATCACACTCTCTTTTCAGATCCATCTCTTTCACTCTGTTTCCCTCCACTTTCTCTCTCTCTCTTTCTCTCTCTCTCTCTCTCTCTCTGAACATCTAACTGAAAGTTTGAGATCAGCGTTGCTGTCACAATGATCTGATATAGTGTAAAATAAACGCATCCAATCCACAAGTGACTGTTAAAAGTGACTGTCAGCAGCGACGTTCTTACATTAAGGCAATATGGGCAACAAGTTACAATGTTGTTTATGTCAAATTATACCTTCCTTTGTATGAACTGAAACACATTAGGGACTGAGAGCAGAACGGCTGTTTTAAAACATACCTCGTGCATGATGGGCTGTAGGTTTAAAGTGAACAGACAAGGCTAAATGGATGAGTCCATGTTACGTTTTGCTGATTAAAGTAAATAAAAGCATCGAAGAAATCTGTGAGTCCGTTTGTCTCTGTCTCAACACCAGGACAGCAAAAAAGAAAAATCTAATTATTAACTAGACCAGCACCATGTGTGCTGTCAAATATGAATTTACAAGAATAAAACAATATAGAACTAGTAAAATGTTTAGGTTTTCCAACTCAATCTATTCATCCCCTGTACTAAGCAGTGTGAAGGCACTGTTTTGATGGTGTACGATCAACATAACACAACAATGCAGGAGCCCTCCTGTCAGCTGTTGCGGCTTAAGAACTTTAAAGTTAAAATAGAGGTCTCTGTTTTTTTTACCAAGAATGATATTGATTTATTTAACTGAAGTCTCGCTCAGTATGCTTCTGCAATCAAAACACTACAGAAACATCACAGAGGCTTTAAAGAATAGTTATAGATATGTTGAAGCATTACAGGAGAAATCAATTTATAATTACAATTTTTTTGGCGTTTTAATAAATAATCCATTGCTAAGTTTTCATTTCCATTTATGACAGATTTATTGGTAACTGCCTCAGTTATCATAAAATATTATTATAAAGCCCCAAGACACGCTATATTCAGGAAAGCTCCAGCTTTGATATAAATCCATACATGTTTTATTCAGTACTCGTACCAGTGAACGCAGGTTTCGTTCAAATGGTGTTTATAGTGGTTTTCCAGTGACAATTGAACATCTATGGAAAAAAGTTTTATAAATTGGTTTGGTAGCAACAACTCCAAAACATTGAAGAACTTCTGTTATTCATTGAACACAAGATAGCATTTATTCAATTGTGTTTGATTTCACTTGCAGGCTCTTGCTAGACAAATAATGACTTATGCCATTAAAGTAGACTTTGTATTTCTCATTCCCTTCCGAGGACTCAAGATGTTTACAGGTCAAGTGTTGATGCCAATATCATGGCTGGCATATGTGTCCGCAGGTCTAGACTTTATGATGTAGGCAGCGCAGACTCTCTCAGACTTGTTTTATGTAGTTAATAACTTTCTGTAAAAACAAAGCTGTCCAACAAACTATTTTAACAACACGTTGATTGTAACTTCATTCATCTTCATGTCGGCTTTCTTCCCTTTCGGGGTCGCCACAGCGGAATGAACCGCCAACTCTCTGTCATATGTTTTACGCAGCGGATGCCCTTCCCTGCCGCAATGATTGTAACTTAATTTTTTAAATTATTATTTAATTTTATTTAATGGCTTTTGGCAATCTTGGAAGGCTTCGCACATCATGCTTGCTCTGACCAATCAACATGAATGCTTGCATCAGCTGCCGTTTTGGTGTACGTTATGGAACCTCCTTGAGCCAGGTACAAAAAACTTTGGCGCTTCTACAGCCAGTATGCAATGGAATTGCATATGCAACTGTACTAGCTATGATAAAAATCCTTAACAAGGAAAAGACATACAGTTTCCGGTTCAATTTAATAGCGGATACCACTCTGAAGGAGTCTCACTGTGTCTCAATGAGATTGTTTGGCATGTTAGACCAATATGTTTTGAGATCCTTTTGAACTCAACTTTCTAAAGAAGTATTTTCTCATCCTTGTGAATAATAGATTGAAAGCAGAAGAGCCCAAACAGGACTATAACAGGTCACGACAACAGCATCAATGATATTTTTGCGAGTCACTTTGACAACGTAATAAAAATAACGATTGAATTTTATACACAATTAACTTAAGTACTATTTTACTTAATGTAGGGATGCACCGATATCGGTTTCGGCTTGATACAAACATTACTACTCGTACTCTTAAAAAGATACCAGGACCGATACCATCATCTGAGAAAATATCTGTGTTTATAAACAAATAGTCTTAATTCAGAACTAGTCCCTTGTTTGTTTGTTTTTTAATTATATGACTAAAGCTGTTACCTGTAAATTTAAATCATGTTTTTATTAAGTATCAATATCGGCGAGTACTGAAATGCAAGAAGAAGAATTTACAAAAAACTGGTATCGGTGCATCCCTAGTTTAATGTTTTATATTCAACAAGCACTCACAAAAAAAAGAAACTCCTCTTACCTCTTCTAGCGCAGATGAGTTCATGAACCCCACAGCTCCGTCCCCCACCTGAGGACAAAAAAAATATTTTAAAGAGACAACCCAATAAAAATTTTATTACATTTACCCTCAAGAGTTTTAGCTGATTTAGTCATCTTAGCTGAATTTTGTAGATGTACAAAACATATGTCAATAAAATGAACAAATTATTAGTAATAAATAGTCATAGTCATAAGCGTCACGGTGGCGCAGTGGGTAGCACTGTGTGGAGTTCTCATGTTCTCCCCGTGATTGCGTGGGTTTTCTCCGGGTGCTCCGGTTTCCCCACAAGAACAAGGACATGCGGAATAAGTGAATTGAGTAAGAACGATTGTGCATAGTGTTAAAGTGTGAATGTGTGTGTGAATGTTTCCCAGCGATGGGTTGCGGCTGGAAGGGCATCCGCTGCGTAAAACATATGACAGAGAGTTGGCGGTTCATTCTGCTGTGGCGACCCCGAAAGGGAAGAAAGCCGACATGAAGATGAATAATCTACTAATTCTATTTCAATGGCTCAAATGCCAGTTAGGTTTGCAAAAAATATTTTGTAATTCCATGAAATTCATTAGTTAATTTTTTTTATTGAAATCCAACCGTGACCAGGAACCTTTAAGCAACCAGCATTTGATTAATTTCTGTATTTATGCTGTAAATGTAATGTAAATATATAAATGTAATATGCTATATTTCTGACGATCTAATAAAGTAAACCACAAAATAATCCAAGAAACATATTTAGTTTTTGTCGGTAGAACATTTAGATAAAAAGAAAAAACATGATGTAAAACCCCAAACCATTTGACCTTGAATCGATAGACAATAAAGAATAAGGATGGGGGGAAAGAATGTTTATTAAGGCTTAACTCATATTATAATCAATATGTATGTCATAACAAATAGAATACGCATTATATGTAGATCCTTTTGTAATAAATAAACCCTGTTTAAGTCCCTATTACTATATAGATTTGTACATGCGCTTGATGATAGCCTAAAATTCCATCGTTTAATCACCCTTAAGTTAATTAATCATATATTCTTTAAATTGAAAATAAATTCCAGTTAGTAACGTTAGCACGTGACAAGAGTAAACGATAACAGATGGTTCAGGACAGGTGCTGCAGACAAACCCTCACTGGCCATTAAACTCGCGACTACCCCACAGAAGAACCACTTACTGAAACACACCTGGTTTCACCGTTCCCTTCATCTCACTGACGTTTAACCGACGGCTAACACACGCTGCGTCGACAAGCACGCGGGTCCGCATTGACGCAGTAACCCACAGTCAGCTATCACCCACTCTAAAAGCGTTTAACCCCCCTCCTCCCCAAAACGCGTTTAACCCCCCTACCCCTCTTGTTTTTCTGTTATCACAAACTGTGGTGTATTCAAGCGACCGATGATGAAACTTACCCTCAAACGCCATGATGCTGGGAACGGGACAGAGTAAGAGGAGGCTGGGGAGGGGTAGCGAGAGGAGGGGGAGAGGCATGTGTAGATTGATGGTTGATATTTCATGTCTTCATGTGTGCCACCGTAAAAATACTCCCCCGCAAACATTGGTCGGACGTCGACGTTTAGAGCACGGCCAGATTTGGTCGAAACCGGACGGTTCACGAGAATCCAAATTTGGTCCAAGCACGATGTGGAACTCGTGGCCAAAAAGAGTCCTGGATGGGTGCTTTAAATGTTAAAAAGCAAACATAAATGTTTATGCTTGCACGTATTGTATGTATTGGTGTTTTATTATGTTTTATTATAGTGGTATATCCTAGCAAATGTTGGTTCGGCTTCAGCATGAAGAGCACGGCCAGATCCGGGGAGTTTAAACCAACAACAAAAAAGCTTCAGAAAATGTATTAAAATACTTTCAGTTATGTGTGTCGGGGGCTGTAAAACTAGCTGTTTTATAGTGTATGTGATTTTAAACCGCACTCATGTAATACATCCATCCATCCATCTTCATGTCGGCTTTCTTCCCTTTCGGGGTCGCCACAGCGGAATGAACCGCCAACTCTCTGGCATATGTTTTACGCAGCGGATGCCCTTCCCTGCCGCAACCCATCGCTGGGAAACATTCACACACACATTCACACTTTAACACTATGGGCAATTGTTCTTATTCAATTCACTTATTCTGCATGTCTTTGGACTTGTGGGGAAACCGGAGCACCCGGAGAAAACCCACGCGATCACGAGGAGAACATGCAAACTCCACACAGCAATGCCACCTGCCCCAGCTGAGCCTAGAACCAGCGACCTTCTTGCTGTGAGACGACCGTGCTACCCACTGCGCCACCGTGACGCTTCATGTAATACAATCGAATCTAATTAAAACATGTACTTTTGTTTTAGGGAATAAAAGAGGGACGCTTGTTTTGCATCGATTTAAATAATTAATTGAGGATTATCTTAAATTATCCTTTTTTTACTATACTATAATTTAATATTTAAGCTTGAATTATATCTGTTTTAAGTTAGCTAATCTGGTGATAAATGAGAAGCCTCAGTATTCAGAGTCCGGGATGTCTCTCTTTCAGACAGTTTAACACATAATTTGGTACGTATTCTGATATGGTGTACTTGTATATTAATTCATTAACACTTTGGGAGTGGTTTGGTACTGTTGTAAAAGTACAGAACGCGTCTGTAGAGCCGTGAAGGGTTTTGTGTGCCGTTAGCCGCTAAATGCTAATGTTAGCTTGTCATCTAATGTTATATGAACTTCCTTTCAATCCAAATTAACGTGGTTCTACAATTTTCTAGTCATTCTCTCTTTTTATGGAACATCATTGTATCCTTATTCAACGTAATTATGAAGTATTATTGAATTAAAATGGTTCTTTTCTCTTCCCAACAGGTAATGTGTGCCAGAAACACCTGGAAACAAGTAGAGGATCATTTTCGATTATTGATTTTGTAATTAAAATACGTCATTGGATTCTTATTTTACTCTGCTATTGGCTGAAGACAATGAGATGTGGAAAGTGCCGTGGTATGGTCATGTCAGTTCTCTTCCTAACCCGTGATAAGCACGTCGTCGTCAGGGGTAAAAGAATGCTGATATAATTCCATTGCTAATTGCAAGAGTGTTACTTATTTAAGTATTAACCTTAGTAAATTAGTGATCTACAAAGATTTATTTTTAATTGTAATGAAATCGTCGTAAACTAAAGAAATTTAACCACTGGCTTCTTTGTAAGATAGAGTTCAAAGGCTTAAAGCATATATATGTATACACCGTTGTTGAAGTAGTAAAAGTTTTGCAAGAGGAATTTAACTTCCTCTTTTCAAGCTGTACAAATGTGTTGTTGTTTTTTCATTTTGTAATTTATGTATATAATAATTATGTACACTAATAATAAAATACATAATTATGAATTAGAATTATATTTTACCACAATCGGGAATGGTGTAGAGGTGCTCAAACATAAAAAATGAACATTTTCCAGGCAAGTAGGCATTGCTGATGAAGATGAGATGGCCACCAATTTTGCTAAAAATGTTGTAAGGTATAAAAAAAAACATAAGGAGTTTGGTTGCGCTAAAAATCTTTTAATCCAGTTAACCCTAAAAGTTTTGAATGTATCAGTAAAGTCTAATAAGTCTAGCCCACCAAGAGACTTGCTAGAAGAGAGCAGATCTTTTTCAGTTAGTGTGGTCTACTCTTCCAAATAAAAACCAAAAGAATTGACTAATTCCTTTAATAATTTTATCATTAATAAACAGAGAGAGGGTTGAGTAAACAAAATGAGACAGACCATCAACTTTACAAATAAGAAATCTACCATATAAGCTTAAGTCTCGTTGGAGCCATTAATTACAAATTTGGATTTATTGATTTTCCCATCAAAGTTCAGATGTTACCAAGCTACAACATTTTTTGACATTTGAACACCTAAATACTTAATTATACCTTTGAATGGAATGTTGTCAATTATATTTTGAATACAATTAAGTAGTGGAAACAATACACATTTGTATATGTTCAATTTAAGACCAGAAACAATAGAAAATTCTTCAACTAATTTTAGAGCATGAAATAGTTGAGATTTATGATGCAAAAACAAAGTAGTGTCATCCGCTAACTGGGCAATCTTAATTTCTCTTTCAAACATTGAAATACCTATAAATTCTTGATCGTTTATAATTCTTAAGGACAATAGTTCAATTACCAGCAGAATCAGAAAATGAGATATGGGACATCCCTGTCTCACACTTCAAACCTGTTAGATGTATTTAGATTAAAAATACAAGAGCTGTTAATTCCTTTTAGAAAACATTTCAATAATGTTAACAAATTTATCGCCAAAACCAAAAAATGTAAAGTCTGCGAAAGAAATTAATGTTCTAATGTGTCAATCGCCTTATAGAAATCAAGGAATAACATAAAGGCTTCAGAGGCACAAACTCAGAGTTAAATTATTATTAGTTATGTGGTGTCTTTTTTTCACCTGTCCTGTCCTACTTCAAAGCAGCCCCATGAGAAGAATGAGTTGGTCAGTTTTGCTCTTTATATATATATACACATATAATCATACAAACATACGCATACACATGTCACAGGTGATCGATCACACTGGGAGAGTGGACATAATCATACGCGTCACATTAAGATCTGATCTCGACGGAGAATCACAGGTGGATTAAGTAGTTGAATTTTACAGGACAAGACACCTAAACCTCAAGTATCTAGCAGCGACCGAACACCCCAGGTGTTGCGTCTAACCTGTGTCCCAAGTGAAATGTGGGTTCTGCCTCAGGCCAGGCCCCATAAATGGTCAGGAGCTACCCAGAGATTTAGCCTGCCCCCTCCAGAACGACAAGTTTAGGGGCCTGAACCCCGGAGCTGGACCCACCCCACCTCCACTGAGAAAGTCAGCAACCTCAGAGAGCAAGACGACGGCCAAGAGACCAGAAGGGGGCGGCATGGGAGACCACTCCGGACGTGGCAGTGTGACCCCATGCACATCCCAAAAAGCAACCCCCTGGCCCCACGCACACCACTACCAGCAGCCCATCCACCCACCAAATCAACACCATTCAGTCAGTCATCCAACCATCCATCCATCTACCCACCCATTCAGTCTTCCACTCCCGGACGGTAGCCTGTCGCTCCCGCAGGCCCGAGCCCACCACGGCAACCACACGCACCGCCACGATGGCGGGCCCGTACACTCCAGGAGGGGAGGTGGGGCAGTCGTCCGCCCGTTCCCCAACATTGGCTCCCAGTTATCATGTAATGTAGGCATATATGGATGTGTTGGAGAGATAGAATTAAAAGTGGGAATGGCACCACCCCCTGCCCTACATGTCTAATGTGTATTTAAAATGAGAGGGTAGCGTTCTCCGTCGTGGATAGAGGGTGGGGTCACAGTGTCTAATGTGATTAAAACTGAGGGTCCCCGTCTAAGGGACAGAGGGACGGAGGGTGGGATCACCAATAGGTCACCCCGCCCGCCTGATCCCCTTTGGAATCAAGGACCCTCATGATCCTATTTGTGTGAGTGAAGAAAATGTGTAACGGGAGCTGACCCACCCGTCTCACACATGCACGCACTCGCATACTCACACACACTCCAACCCACCAGACATACATACATACCTACACAGACGCCCGCCCACGCACACACACACTGGAGCCGCTGACTGAGCATGCCCGGGGCCAGCCCCAACCCGGGAGGAGGTGCCACCCAACCCTGAGCGGAATCCCTCCACACCCAACCGATCTCTGACCCGATCCCCCATCCAGCAAGCCCCTGCAACACCAAGGGTGCAGGCCGACCCTCCCGCCCAGGGACTGCTAGGATAGCAGCAGCCATGAGCACCGGACCCCCAGGCCCCCCTCCACACCACCCAAGACATGATTAACGTTAGTTAGAGCTTAACTTTCACTTTCAAGCAACAGCAAAACGTCATTCCGATCGCATTGTTTGCATTATTATTACATTTATTTAGCCTTACATGTTTGTTTATATAATGTCATATGTGTTAATTTAATGCATGCAACATGTGTACCTGCAATGCATTTATGTCAGCATGGATAAAAACCCATTGGGGCGGGGAATGTATGTCACATTATATTATGCAAATGATGTGATTACGTCATCTAGCGAATATTAGCAACTTTTGGGCCAGCCTATAGCGACTTTTCGAACTTAGGAGTTGGCAACAGCGTTTCTATACCGGAGATCCGTCCGGTTTGCCATGCCTCGTCTCTTCACGTGGTCTGGACCCTTCGCGCGCTGTGCCTTATCTTTACATAGATTTTACATTGAAATCAGCCGCTCTTCCCGGATCATTCGCGCGTGGTGTGTACGCACTTTGAGAGCGAGCAAGGGAGGGAGATTTGCGAGAGAGTCATTATGGGGCGAGCACGTTAGCCCCTCCCATCACTTGTGAGAAAGAGTTTTATGCTTGTTCGCGGGTTGAAAAAAAAACTTGCGGTTTGTTAGTTTTTTGCGCGTACAGATCTTTTTCTGGTTGCGCAAATTTTAATATTGTGTTCGCGATTCTCAAAAAAAAAAAATACAAGTTTTATTTATGGCACGAATTTGCCCCAATAAAAAATATCCGCGCAATAAACAGCAGCGTGTGTCTGCAAAATAAGACTGACAAACGCTAACTCGGGAACACAAGTCGGCAGGACACTGTGTGTGAGTGAAATTTTTTAGTATTTGACAAATTATTTTTGCACACGTGATTTATTTATTAAGCTCCGACGGGAGAACAGTGTGAAATGTGTGAGTAGTAGAAGAGGTGCATCCCCAGAAGCAGATCGAGAAATTCACAGAAATTGAATTAAGAAATACGCAAAGCATCTGTTCGGCTCATTGACATTGTGTGGTACCATGCTGACACCTGCGGGACCTTATGAACATTACACTTTGTTCAGCGCGTAGTTAAAGACTCAGACATGTGCAACAATAGTTTCTTGTTCGACTCGTTTCTAATCTTCAACTCAGGAGAGAGATTTGCTTATTAGTAGAGGTTCTATTTAGTTTAGAGGTGTTTTGTATAGAGATATTATAACTTAAAAAGTGTATTTTTGTAGACAAATTGTTTACAAAGTTTGTGTAGCATGTATACCCATGTGTGAATTACACAGGTTCGGCTCGATGTGTGTATCGGATCATTTAAAGTACATTTTTTTATTTCATTTCTGTTTATTATGTTTCAGTTTTACAAAGAAAAAGATAAAGATAAGCCATCACTAAGTAAACATTCTGGAGAGAATAAACGGCATCTTGTCATTTGTTAGCTAGCTGTCTAGCTACTACACAGTCACATTGTTGCGAGGACAGCGTAGCAACATTTGTGCTTGAAAAATAGTTATGTACTTGAAAATGGGACCGTGTTAAACATTTTTTTAACAATTAACTCAGATTTGCACACAAACAGATTTTTGCAAGTGTGTACTTTTTTGAATTCTCAAACCTTTATTTACATGTGTAAAACATGTAAGCATTAAATTCGATCCATATTTGTTCCCTTAGTTTTGATGTTATTTGCACTTTTACACTTTTGTCTTTTACATCTTCAACTGAGATTGTTGTGAAATGTATTTTGGCGACGTTGCGTGGCGCCTAAGCCCCGGTGCATTTTGGGAGCACCTTTAAAGCCTAATAACTCTTAATAAGTTGTTTATTGATGTATAATCAAGTGTTTTGTGAGATGAGTGAACTTCTGTGATGGAAGAAGCTTGTGTAACTTGAGGGACACCATTTATGAGAGTTATGTTGCGTTTAGTGTGCCTAGCTCATCTTCATTGACAGAATGTTGATTCTTGTGCAAGTGGTTGAATGATTTCTGAAATTCAAGAGCAGTGTTTCCTGAAACAGCTCACTCAAAGAACTTTGATGACTACAGTCTGTTTGATTAGCTGCAAAGTTAATTTGCTTCAGCCCGTAGGAAACCTGCCCACTCGCTACAGTATATTATAATTATTATAAAAGAGTTCAAGTAAATTGTATGTCTGTTTTTTTATTGACCTCCATTTAAAAACCAAACAACGTTCAAGTAATATTTGAAGTAAAGGTTATTCAAAATTTTAATCTAAGATAACTTGGATTATTGTGTAAAAAGCATTTAATGTAAAAGCGTTACTTAAGTATATATATATATACAAAGAGTCGATACTATCTACTGGAAGATTCCAAGTAAACTTTACTTGAAATTGCATGATTAAAGCAACAGGCCGTTGTGGTTAGTTTTTACTTGGGAATTCTTTTGACATTTCTCACATTTTCTAAGTGGAAAAAAGTGTCTTACATTTTTTTGTGTGTAAATGGTTCTCCACACTTTTTTTCAGATCTTGATTCGAACTATTATTATACTTTGTTTGTGAAGAATACACCTCTGTATTGGAATCTCGCATTTGGGTCCTCATCAGTACCTCCGCATCACAATAAGATTGTTTATGGGACTCAGTCTTGAGAAGCTGTTAATCACTAGAAGATCAGTCCAGGATTTCATTGAGCAACCATCCATCACCACCAGTCACACACCTTTTAAACCCCACCTGCTTCTCTTCACTCACCCTTTGTCTTGGTCTCACTTTCCCTCTTGTGTCGATCGCATCTCCCAGCCTCTCCTGAGACCATTAGCTCTAGAAGCTCTGTCTAGTTTGAGGTAAGAGATGTCTGCCACCATTTCCATGCAGCACTACTCCGTGTGAAGACTTCTGTAGTTCTCTTGCTTCTGTTCAGTAGCGGCTTGACTGAACACCTGACACCTGAATTTGTCTCATGTTTCCTGTCTTCTAAAGATCAAGTGTTTGCCCTCCGTTCAAACGTGTGGTTCCTAATAAAAGTATGGAAAGCGCAGCCAACCTGGTTCTCCCTGCATTTAGGTTCTGTCGCAGTGTGACAGACAAGACTTACAAAGTATGGTTCATTAAAGAGTTCACAAGGGGACCAGATTAAGACTAGAAAGAATGATTTGTTAGCTTTGCTTTAAAAAAAATTTTTAAATAGGTTTTATTTGCCACTGATAAAAATGTATAATTTCTTCATCACAAAATCTACTTGAAATAGTAAATCTGAGATATGTGATTACTCAGAAATGTTTAGACGATGCAGAAAGCAGCAAGTCATACATATAGTTTAGCAACCTTCTGTCAATCAACAGGAGCTCAATAAGATACGATTGGCGCTACACTACTTGAAAGATGAGCTTTAGTGCTAATTGTTATAAAATAGTTTTATAGTACATCTAATTAGTAGTAACTGTAGACTTTATATAAATTATACCATCCAATAACAGCACATTTATGCCAGCAGTTGTTATTCAAAAGATATAAAAAAAATCTCATAAGATATAAAGTCATCTCCTGTACTGGGTGGTGAAAATCTAAATATCATGTTGCTCTTGACAACTTTCTTGCTGATTTCACTGTTCATTTGGTCTCTTCAACATGGTCAAACCAGCCAGATAACAGTCGAACTTAACCCAGCTCTCATTTGAGGCTGAATGCATCACCATCCTTCAACAGGTGGGTCTCCATGTGGTGTTCAGGCTAGAAAACATATCATTCATTCATTCATCTTCATGTCGGCTTTATTCCCTTTCGGGGTCGCCACAGCGGAATGAACCGCCAACTCTCTGGCATATGTTTTACGCAGCGGATGCCCTTCCCTGCCACAACCCATCGCTGGGAAACATTCACACACACATTCACACTTTAACACTATGGGCAATCGTTCTTGTTCAATTCACTTATTCTGCATGTCTTTGGACTTGTGGGGAAACCGGAGCACCCGGAGAAAACCCACGCGATCACGGGGAGAACATGCAAACTCCACACAGAAATGCCACCTGCCCCAGCCGAGCCTAGAACCAGCGACCTTCTTGCTGTGAGACGACCGTGCTACCCACTGCGCCACCGTGACGCTCTAGAAAACATATCAATATATGAATTGATCATTTAGCATTGACCACAAGTTCAGCTTAAAACACATGTTCATTTTAATTCTTCTCTGTCTGAAAAAAAACTTGAGTCAGAAGCTCACAGAGCGTTAGAGCGCAAGTGTTTGGAAATGAATCTGACTTGAGGGACCTCGAGCTCTCCGGAGCGCCTCCTCTTTCAGCTCAGCATCCAACCGCTTCACGTTTCCGCGATGGCGGACACCCAGTTCCGTCTCGAGCCTCGACTGAGGAAGTCAGCCAACACGCAAACATTCTCAAACTTTAACACGGCACAATGAGTGAAATAAAGACGCCAGTACAGACCCAAGCGGAAATGAAAGACTCGGTGATGGAGGAGAAAGACTGGGCAGCTGCCAAAGCGCATTTTGAGAATTTAAAATCGAAGAAACCGAGGCCCGTGAGTAGTTGTTCTCAAGTTCAACTGCTCCAAATGAGTTCCGTTTGTACGAATGTCTGTTGCAAAGATGCCACGACTGAACGATGCCGTGTCTGAACGTGTTTTTGCAGCCAAAGCCCAAAAATGCCGTGACCATCGCGGTTTCCTCCCGGACGCTCTTCGACATGACGGCGGAGAGGAAGATCTTTGAGGAGGAAGGAGTGGAGAAGTATGTTCAACATCAGCAGGAGAACGAGAATGAGTCTCTCAAGCCAGGAGTAGCTTTTCCTTTCGTTAAAGTGAGTCTCTCTCTCTCTCTCCCTCTCTCTCAACAGTATGGTACTTAAATAAACTGTAAACTGTAAAGTATGTAAATTAACTGTAAACTGTGCAGTAATTAAATAAACTAACATACTGAAATTAACTGTAAACTGCACACTAATTAAATAAAATGTACAGCATATAAATAACTGTAAAGTACTTGAATAATAAACTGTAGTAGTTAGTTAGTTAGTAATAGTTAACTATACAGTAATTAAATAAACGGTATATTACTTAAATAAACAGCAACTACACAGTAAGTAAATAAACTGTAAAGTACTTAAATATACTGTTAACTGGACAGTAATTTAATAAACTAAACTGTACAGTAATTTAATAAACCGTAAAATGTATAGTATTTCAAAAAACTGTACAGTACTTAAACAGATGTTTATGCATGCCATATCTCAAACACCAAGCATCACAGCTGGCACAGCTGAACTTCTTCTTGATGCCTTTACTTTAAAAATCAAGTCCGTTATAGATGACATCGCACCTATAACTGTCAAGAAGAAACCTGGGAGACAAAAAACACCCTGGAGAAATTCAACAAAAGTTCAAAGTATGAAAAGACTTTGAGGAAGGCTGAAAGATGGTGGAGAAAGTCCAAACTAGTCATCCACTACGACCTTTATAAAAAGAGTCTTCATGCTTTTAATTCAGAATGAATCACAGCTAGGCAAGAGTTTTTCCTTGAGTTCCTCAAGGCTCAATTCTTGCTCCTTCACTATTTAACCTGTACATGCTTCCACTGGTTCAAGTTATGAGAAGGAACCAAATATCATACTATAGTCCACAAATTTATCTAGCCATCTCTGCGAATGACTACAACCCCATAAACTCTCTCTGCCAATGTCTTGATGAGATTAAAAACTGGATGCAAAACAACCTTCAATTAAACAAGGAAAAAACTGAATTCTTTGCATTCTGAAGCAAAAGCGAGGTTGTTAAGGTTAACAAGTATCTCACTGCCGAGGGCCTAATAACTACAAATCAGGTCAGAAATCTTGGAGTGATTCTGGACTCTGATCTTAGTTTCAATAGCCACGTCAAAGCAACGACCAAATCAGCTTAGAAACATTGCAAGAATCCAAACATTGCAAGAATCCTTTTTGTCCAGAGGAGATTTAGAGAAACTGATTCATGCTTTCATCTCCAGCAGCTGGACTCCTGTAACGCTCTTCTCAGAGCTCTTCCCAAAAAGACCATTAAACAGCTCCAGCTCGTTCAGAATGCAGCGGCTCGAATTCTAACCAAAACTAGAAAGTCAGAACACATTTCTCCAGTTCTTAAGTCTCTACACTGGCTGCCGGTCTCCTTCAGAATAGATTTTAAAGTTTTGCTGCTCGTATATAAGTCCAAACATAACTTAGCACCAAAATACTTAACAGAGATGATCAGTGAATACACACCAAACAGAGAGCTGAGATCCCACAGATCTAATAAATTAGATCTACCCCGGGTAAATTCCAAACAGGGAAAATCCTCCTTTAGTTACCATGAGGTCCACAGATGGAACCAACTTCCAGAGGAGATCAAGGGTGCCAACACTTTAGTCACGTTTAAATCCAGGCTAAAGACTCACCTGTTTAGTTGCGCTTTTGTCAACTGAGCACCAACGTCCGAACAACTATTTTACCTCTGCACTTCACATCTTAATCTTTGTTTTAATCGATGTTTTAAATTTCAGTGTTTTAAATCAGTTTGATTTTATATGACTTTTTTATGCTTGATTTTAATGTATGCACTTTCTTTTTACTCTTTATTTCCAATGTAAAGCACTTTGAATTACCCTGTGTACGAAATGTGCTACACAAATAAACTTGCCTTGCCTTGAAATAATAAGGTTTAACAGCAACAGAACTGTGCAAGCTGTCACTATCGATCTTTCTCAGGAAGGCAAGCGGGGATAACAACCAGTCACTGTAGAGACAGTGAACTGTGACTGCTGTAGTCTTAAAGATACTGAGGTGGACATCAATAGCTGACAAAATAAGCTTCAGAATGAACCGGTAAACCGCCAATACAAGGAAAATATTTTATAAACATGAACAGTTTAAGGTAATCATTTTGTATAATCAAGACCATTAGGATTACAAAAGAAATATTTGGACACAGATTCAGATAAATTGCTATAAAACGTATTCATAAACTATAGAAAAATCACACAGTTCTAGCAGAAATATGTGAAAGAACTGCAAGAGAGATATGTTTGAGTTGCATTCTGTATGCGTAGAGCCGATATAGGTTAAAGGTGAAGCCTGTGAGGAACTACGAAAAGAAAAATTGAATTTAAAAATGTGTCAGTCGTTCCTGAATGAACTCTGGAATTGCTGGTTTACAAGTTTCTCTTGGAAGCTCCTGATGGGTAAAGCAAAGGTCACCCTTTGGAGAAGAACCAAAGAAAGGGTCTGTATGAGGGGATGCCCATGCGTAAGTACACATCCTCTAGGTTGACAGTAACAGATCAATCCTGAGGATGAGTTGCTGAGACTATTCTTCCCAAAAAGACCATTAAACAGCTCCAGCTCGTTCAGAATGCAGCGGCTCGAATTCTAACCAGAACTAGAAAGTCAGAACACATTTCTCCAGTTCTTAAGTCTCTACACTGGCTGCCGGTCTCCTTCAGAATAGATTTTAAAGTTTTGCTGCTCGTATATAAGTCCAAACATAACTTAGCACCAAAATACTTAACAGAGATGATCAGTGAATACACACCAAACAGAGAGCTGAGATCCCACAGATCTAATAAATGAGATCTACCCCGGGTAAATTCCAAACAGGGAAAATCCTCCTTTAGTTACCATGCGGCCCACAGATGGAACCAACTTCCAGAGGAGATCAAGGGTGCCAACACTTTAGTCACGTTTAAATCCAGGCTAAAGACTCTCCTGTTTAGTTGAGCTTTTGTCGACTGAGCACCAACGTCCGAACAACTATTTTATCTCTGCACTTCACATCTTAATCTATGTCTTAATTTTCATTTTATGCTTTCATTTGACTTGTTTAATGCTTGATTTTATTAAATGTACTATCTTTTTTTTTAATTCTTTGTTTCCAATGTAAAGTACTTTAAATTACCCTGTGTACGAAATGTGCTATACCAATAAACTTGCCTTGCCTTGCCTATAAACAAAAACAAACAAGTACTTAAATAAACTGCAAACAGTACAGTAATTAAATACATGGTAAATTACTTAAAACAACTGTAAACTGTACAGTAATTAAATAAACTGCACAGTACATAAATAAACTTCCAACTGCACAGTAATTAAATAAACTCTAAAGTACTTAAAGAAACTGTAAACTACACAGTACTTAAATAACCTGTATATCACTTATATAAACTGTAAAGTACTTAAATGAACTGCAGTCTGTACCGCAATTAAATAAACTGTATAGTACTTAAATAAACTGTCAACTGTACAGTAATTAGATAAACTGTAAAGTATTGAAATAAACTGTGCAGTACTTAAATAAACTGTAAAGTATCTAAATAACCTGTATAGCACTTAAATAGACTGTAAAGTACTGAAATAAACTGTAAACTGTACAGTAATTAAATAAACTGTACAGTAATTAAATAAACTGTATAGTACCTAAATAAACTGTACAGTACAGTTGCTGCTGCCAACCCCTTTGATCTGTCCAAGGACAGTGAAGTGATCATAGCACATTCTGTCAAACAGGCCTAGCTCGACAAACAAAGACATTGTCTAAAGTTTAAAATTACTCATTGTGATCCATCCGTTACAAGACACTGGTTTTTTTTCCGCTTACAGGCTTTGATGGCAGTGAATGAACGACTAAGGGAGCTTTATCCAGAGAGTGAAGAGCTCTTCGACATTGTTCTCATGACTAATAACCATGCTCAGGTGGGGGTGCGGCTTATCAACAGCATTAATCACTATGGTAGGTGTGCCATTTCTCAATAAAGCTTCACATATTGTTGGGAAATTCACAGATGCAAGAGGTTTCTGGGAGATTCAAGAAAAAATTAACAGGATGTAGGTGATGGCAGAATGTAGCTTAGATTTATGATTTTTAGAGATATGTAGTGTTTTAGAAAATGTGAGGTGTTTAAGTGCTGCTGTAAAGTTAAATATTTTTGCCAGCATTTTTATCTACATTCCTTTTTACAGACGGAAGCATGACAAATATTTAAATGTAAACTGAATTCATATGCGATCTCTTGAATACAGTTTCATCAAGACATTTGTAGATAACCCTTTTCAAGCCAGCAGTTCATACATGATATAAGATGTCTATAGAAAAAACATATACATTGAAAATAATTCAGATAAAATATGTATGTCTTAATGTAAGCTTTTCAAATTCCAGACTGATTATTTATGTTAATTTTCATGTCATTAGTAGATATATCAGTCAGAAAAAAAGTACACACAAAATCACACATTTTATTGTTGGCCATGTAACAGTAATATTTATTGATTTAATTCAATCACAGAGCCTATAATTCATGCTTCACAGATGTGTCCTGAATCATAGAGTTTCCAGCCTTTCCAATTAGCTCTAGGTGTCAAGAGAAAGGGGAAGGGCTAAGAGTTAGGGTGGTGTGAGAAAAAACGGAATCCAGCAGTCTGAAATGTACCTGAAAAATTTTTTTGGTATGTACCTGACTACTACTACTACTACTACTAATAATAATGCCTTGAGTTTATATAGCGCTTTTCTAGACATTCAAAGATGCTTTTACAATTGTCAGAGCATTATTCGTTCACTCCACATTCACTCTCTGCTGGTGATAAGCTACCTTGATAGCCCTCAGCAGTTTTGGGGCAGTCTGACAAGACGTGGCTGCCATTCAGCCTCCTGTCCACCACCAAACACACCCCACCAGTCACACACATCCACCAAACACACCCCACCAGTCACACTCATCCACCAAACACACCCCACCAGTGACTCTCATCCACCAAACACACCCCACCAGTCACACACATCCACCAAACACCCCCCGCCAGTCACACTCATCCACCAAACACCCCCCACCAGTCACTCTCATCCACCAAACACACCCCACCAGTCACACTCATCCACCAAACACACCCCACCAGTCACACTCATCCACCAAACACACCCCACCAGTCACACACATCCACCAAACACACCCCACCAGTCACACACATCCACCAAACACTCCCCACCAGTCACACTCATCCACCAAACACACCCCACCAGTCACACTCATCCACCAAACACACCCCACCAGTTACAAACATCCACCAAACACACCCCACCAGTCACTCACATCCACCAAACACACCCCACCAGTCACACTCATCCACCAAACACACCCCACCAGTCACTCTCATCCACCAAACACACCCCCACCAGTCACACTCATCCACCAAACACACCCCACCAGTCACACTCATCCACCAAACACACCCCACCAGTCACACTCATCCACCAAACACACCCCACCAGTCACACTCATCCACCAAACACACCCCACCAGTCACACACATCCACCAAACACACCCCACCAGTCACACTCATCCACCAAACACACCCCACCAGTCACACACATCCACCAAACACACCCCACCAGTCACACACATCCACCAAACACACCCCACCAGTCACTCACATCCATACTGGGTAATTTGGGTGAAGTCGCTTGCCCAGTGCCACAACGGCAGAATGGCCGTAGTGGGGATCGAACCACCAACCTTCCAGTTACAGAACAACCAACTCCACCACTACGCCATCTTTCAAAAAATGCATGCGGAAGTTAAAATAGATAGTGGTTAGATGATTTTTTTGCTCAGCCATTTATGCAGGCATCTCAAATCATTCCTGTAGTGCCACAGCCTCGCACAGTTTAGGTTCAACCTTCATGAAGCTCACCTGATCACGCTAATCAAGTTCTTATTGATGTTCGAAAGCTAGACTAGTCTGTTATGAAGCAGGACTAAAACTAAATCATACAGTTAGGTGGAAGTATTGGCTCATGGATGGAATTGAGTAACTGGTAAAAGTTGTAATGAACAGTGTGGTCAGACACAATTTTATTTTTGTTTTATTTTACACAGGGCTTCACAACTTAAAACATAAAATCATCAAATAGAACATAAAAGATAATACAACTTTAGGCCTATGTAGAATACATAAATCAAACAAGATTTCTTCTTTCTATGGCCCCAACCCTAAAATAAAAAAGAAACACTGTTCCAGAGCGTGCACAGCACACTTATTTACCTACAACTTAAAGCAGACAAACATACAAAAAAAGGGTGTTCCTTGTCCTCTCTAGTGTGTATGTACAAAAGTGTACTAGTCTAGGGGCCTAAATTAAAACACATAATCACCGGCAACTTAAAAGAGCAAAAACAACTTATTTATTCAAATCAACTTTGGCAGATCGTCTACACCTAAACAAGCATAAAGTAAAGAACCACTCTTCTATTACTCTCAGAAACGATCAAATAAACAGAGCTTCCATTGATCGACTGGCACAAACATCAAAACTCTCTCCTGTGCTCACTTATAACTTTGCAGCACTGCTAGAATATGGATATGCTTGGGGGGTATTAAATCAAATGCATAGTTATTTGTCAGGAGATTTCGAAATGTCAGTGAGCTGGTTTAGGGGTAAGTTTATTTTTGCTATGTCGACCCGAGAAAGGCTAACACAGGATTTCTCTCTTAACTTTTAATAGAAAAATAGAAACTACAAAAAAGTGGAATTTCCCATATTTCAGAGTTTAACCCCAATAAAAATCAGAGTGGCAGTAGCAGGAACAAAACCTCTTCCCATCAGAAATCCCCATCGCCCTCTACTGGTACAGTGTATGCAGGTTGATGCAGTTCTCGTTGATGCTGAAGAATGTAATGTGTGATTCTCTAGATTTGACGATCGAGCGCTTCTGTATGACCGGTGGCCAGAGTCCCATCGGCTACCTCAAGGCTTACATGACCAACTTATATCTTTCCAGAGACTCCAAGAAGGTTGGGGAAGCAATTGAAGAAGGTAAAAGGGCCAGAAATGCACCTGGAGCTTACATGGACAATGTATCAGCTGGGTTGCAGTATATATTTATCTAATTCAGATAATATTTATCTGGTGTACAACTAAAGATGTATACAGTCCCTGACAAAAGTCTTGTTGCTTGTGTACTAATAAACCTAAAATGCAGATTAAATATATTTCTAATATAGATTTTTTTATTATTATTTATTATTATTTATTTTTTACAAAAATGGCTAATTTAATCCTAATCACCTTTGTAATATTTAGGGGTGGTCATATATTTGTTTTTTATCTAGATTAATCTCACTGTACTATTGAAATTAATCTAGATTATCTAGCCTCATTTGTCAAAGGCATTCAGAATATAGAATAGAATAGAATAGAATGCCTTTATTGTCACTATACACATATACAATTTGCATTATAAACATGTACAATGAGATTAAGAGCATCTCCCTAGTCAGTGCAACATTTAGTAAGGAAAAATACTATAAAGTGTCAAGTACAATAGAAATATCTTTATATGTGCGCTACCCAAAATAACAACTAAAAGTAAGTCTTTGAGAACAAGTTTCTCAAGCCAGAAGCTGTCCTAAGATCATAATTGGTCATGAAAAAAAAGTATGTTCAGTAAGATGTACTTGTTTTTACTAACTGTTCATGCAGTTAAACATGAATTGTGAACTGTAGCCTACAGATGAACTATTAAATTAAATCATATAATTTGGAGTGAAATTCTTTGTCAGTGCTACACACCTGCCTCTACCATCTTCTCATCTTTTGCAGCTTGCTGATCATGTATTGCCCTCATTATAGTTCGCCTCACAAATAGTTTGTAAGCGAGGAGATTAGTTCCGTCGGTTTTACGCTGCTTCTGTCTGCATTGCGTGTGCAGTCTTTTTTTCAAATATGTGCCAAAGACGTGAATTGTATACGTTTTATGTTAGTGCACACACAGGACCCCAAACAGATGTTACTAGCGTAGCGTTTACACTGATAATGACCCACCGCTACTAATATTGTTTCAGCGAAAAAACGGAACTGTTAAAAAGTATTCCAATATTCACAGCCTGTTAAAGCCCATTGAGTCATGAGACATGAGTGCTGTCGCCTTCCATATGAGCTTTACCTGTGACTAATAACGCATCAATGTCTCATGTGTGTCTCGTCAACTACAGCTAAACTTCTGCACACATGCCTAAGATTAACCCTGATATTAAAGCCGGGCAGACAGCCCATTTTGCCCGCAACTTTTCACAGGGTGGCTATTTTGCGGATTAACCGAGTTTCTGCTGAATCTTGAGTTGCGGCTCATGCGGTGTACCTGGAGTAACCGCAGTGATTAACACCTTACGACCAGCTAGTCAAGAAAAATCAAAACGGTTTGAAATCCTGCTCGGGAGGGCATCATGCTGTTGCTTGTGAACGATACAAGCTGACTTAAGGCAACATCTTCTCAGCCATTTTCTTGTCCATTTTCTTGTTTTTTTTTCATTATTTTTAATAGTTTCTGCACAGAGAACTGCACAAATTGCCCTGGCAGCTTGTTTGTCCTTGCTGATCATTCTTAAGTGAGCGACGCACATCTTCCACATCTAACTTTTTCATGTTGCAGTTCTGGGACATGTCATGTTTGTAAAATGTGCAGTGTGAGCAGCCGGATCGTATCCAAGTATGATAACATAAATCGTGTTCTTTGAACTTATAACCCCCCGCAATCTACTTGTTTACGCAGGAGCTGAATCATGCAAATGAAAAATTGCACAGTGTCTGCCCCGCATAAAGTCATGGAAAGACTTTAAAGTATCTCAGTGTCTTGTACAAAGGATAAAAAAAGTTTCTAAGGCACTGGAGATGTTTTGGACAAACCTGGGTCTGACAGACCCTGCAAGTTAAGAGGAGTGTTTGTTTGCTCGAAAATTCAAGGCCAGCCCATTATTCACTGCAGCAGAGCTCCACGAGACCACACACACCTGAAGTTCCCCCATCAGTCTGTCTCGAAATGGCCTCCAAGGTTGAATCAGTGCCTGGAAGCCAGCATTAATTAAAAGAAAATTGCAAAACTGTGTAACATTTGCCAAGCCCCACAGTCTCCAAAATGATGGATGCTAGAAAAGTGGCAGAAGGTGGATTTTTTTAGATGAATTTTCTTAAAATCATGTTCTGGGGTTACACTCAGTATGGGGGTGTACGAGAGATCTGCAGGGTGAAAGGCAACATTAATAGTTTCAAAAACCAAGATGTCTTAGCTATCTTTTATATTCCCAACCATAAAAGAGGCCAAATTCTGCAGCACGACAGTGCTTCATCGCATAATTCTATTTCCATATCAAAGTTCCTCAAGAGCAAAATCAAGATGCTTCAGGATTGGCCTCCCCAGTCACCAAACATCACTCAGCATATGTGAGGTACTACGATGAAACCACCAGACTGCTTGCTTTGCTATTCCTAATGACTTCATCAAGAATTTTTATGAATTCTTGCATAATAATGTTTATGAGTACTTTATGAAAACCAAAATAGGAACGAAATGATTTGTTCATTTTACTGAACGGGACTCAAAGATCCGAGTCGGTAAAATGATCTGAACTTGCCATCTTCCCATCACTAGGAAAGGTCAGATATGCGTTTAGATCTGCTAAACTCTGAGGCATCTAATGATGATGAGCACCATCTGTTTAACGGATGTCAATTGTCTGTAATGATCCTCCTGAATCTAGTTAAAGGAACTTCATTAAAAAAAAAAGTCAGAGGATTGAGACGTCATCTTGTTTGCTGTTTTTTGTTTCAATGGGTAAACTGGTATTAAACATTGCATAATAATTCCCTCTTTTTATAGAATGTCTTCACTCTTTGTTGTCCTGTGACAGGTATTGCAGCAGCCATCATGTTTAAACCTAACATGGAGACCCCACTGTCAGAGACTCAGTTGCGTGTGGCCTTCGATGGAGATGCTGTGCTCTTTTCAGACGAGTCAGAGATTATTGTGAAACAGCATGGCCTGGACATGTTCTTTGAGCATGAGAAGAAGTATGAGAACAAACCGCTCGCACAGGTATGGCTCTATTTCATCTTTATTCAGGCATCAATATTTGTGTCTATACTCTACCTTAGCTCAGAATAGATTAGCAACATTCATAAACGACAGCTACCGAAGGTCCCTGTTGCCTAGATGACTGACATTTTGAATGCCATGATAATAACAATGAACACAGTCTGCTAATAGTTATTTCTAGAGCTAAATTAAGACAATATTTCCAAAATACTAATTGTTTACCCACAAACCAATCAATGGGGCCTTAATTCACACTCTCACAAGACCTCAATTCATCTATTAAAAATCGTTTGGTTTAAACGATTAAACGTATCTATATTTGTTTGTTTCTAACGCACGTTCCTTAACTTTACAGAACATTGCTGTGACACTAATGAAAGCTGCTTTAAAAAAAAGTCTTTTTGAAAAAGGTTTGAATTTTTCAGCGTTCCTTTTCTGTAACATATGCTGATACATGGTTAAAACATTTAATTTTAGTTTTTTAGTTCATGAACCGTTAATAAAGTATTGGGTGTAACAATTCAGGTCTAGACATGTTTAATGGTGCAAGCTTGAAAGAGAAACAGAAATGTTTATTCTAAAGGTCTTGTGTCATGTAAATGTGATTTTTCAGACCTTATGCAAATTAGGTATTGTTCCTCATCAAAACATGCAATAATCAGATCGGTTTATGCATGGCTGTGTAATCCTATTTTTTTTCCTGGTAGCTCAAAACAGTTTGTTTGCCGAAGCACCACCACTAAACGATTACTGACTGACACGGAAGTGAACCGTACTAAAACCCCATCGATGAACAATTATGAACTTGAATTTGGTTAATTACCAAAAAATGAACGTATTCATCTTCAGGGGACATAGTGGAAGTGCGACATTGGGCGGAACAGTAGGTACATTTCTCGGTTTGTTACTGTATTATTGTTATTACTGTTAGTGTCCAGTGATCGTCTAGAGAGGTCAAATATTTATTATCAATGATTTAAATGGGGCATGATATACACCGTTAAGAAATATGGCTGTACAGATGTATAGAAGACCTTATGGTCTTTTAATCAATAGATCACAAAAGATATTTTGCTGTAATTTTCTTCAAATAAGTAGAGAAAAACAAACTTCGATAACAATATTTCTTATCAAAACAACATGTGTGGCTTAAAAACACAATCTGGTTAACATCTCTCTGATTTGATTATCGTGATCTGTTAAACAACTCATTATTCTGAACATTATTAACATACTGGCTGAGACGAGAAGGAATGATAATGGCCACTGAACTCTGCTTTGATAGCTGTACTTTTGACACCAAATTTATGTTGAGAAACTGATAATATACATCTCAAACACTTTTTCTTTGCCAGGGTCCTCTGAAGTGCTTCCTGGAGGCTCTCGGGAAGCTCCAGAAAAAATTCTACACTAAGAACGAGCGTCTGCAGTGCCCGATCCGAACCTTCCTGGTGACAGCTCGCAGTGCAGCCAGCTCCGGGGCTCGAGTGCTGAAGACACTGCGCAGTTGGGGCCTAGAAATTGATGAAGCACTGTTTTTGGCTGGTGCTCCCAAAGGTCCTCTGCTGCAGAAGATACGTCCACACATCTTCTTTGATGACCAGATGTTCCACGTTGAAGGGGCAAATGAAATGGGCACCATCGCTGCTCATGTGCCTTATGGGATTGGACAAAAGTATAATAAAGGGAAGCTGATACAAGTGGAGCAGCAGCTGAAGTAAGGTACCATAAAGGAAAAGTCAAAGCTGAAAAGAAAAGTAATTGTACCTACAGAGGATGGACTGTGAAACTGAAACCTGTTTTAAATCTCAATAATTTGTCTTTTGTTAGCATCAGTGTTGTGTTTTGGTTCTCATCAAACCAGTAATGATCAGAGGGTAGGCAGCACAGATGGAGAGCACACCTATAAATGCTTTGTTAAGTGTGTTTTATTTTCCTTACCATTAACCATTTTCATACAAGTTCTTGGAAACATCCGCTGCTGCTGTGGAAGCACCGTTTCTCTTCTATTAATCTATTTTTCCTCCATACTCCAGCAGTACCTTTTTGTTGTTTTCTCTGCATGCTGATCCTGAATTAAACAAATATACCTGGATTCACTAAACGGATTTGAACTCAGAATGGTCCAGTTCTCGGTTTATTTTGACCATTCTCACATCAAGACATCAAGTACACACATCAAGACATCAAGTAATGTCACAATCATAAAGGTTTCATTGTGTTCTTTGCTCTAGTGCTCCCACTGTGTCAGAAAGAATTCATGAAACTTAGAGCAGGTAAGATTGTTCCGGAAGTCAACAAATGCATGTAACACTATTATGGGTCTTAGTTAGTTAGTTTACCAAAGAGCTGCTGAAATTTACAACATCAGGTGAACAGGGCTATTCTAGCCTAACACAGAAATTAGCAAACAGGAAGGAAAATGCTTATCGCTTATCTGAATTGAGTCTTTTGTAGACTAACATGGAGCTGGAATCCCTGGTTCACAGAATAGGAAATTGAGAATTGTGTGCTGAATTATCATAATGTTTATGATTAGACCTAGTTAAACTCTATAACTTAAAATGGACAAATGAAAAGATGTAAGACACAATATTCTTCTTGTGGTGCAGCAGAAGCCAGCACCCATTATTATAGCACTCTCAGACTTTCTGTATTCACAACGGCTCCTCTGGGGTAGGTGGATGTTACGTCTTCATCTTATGTTTGTAGAACGAGGGGTTTTGCACGTAACCTACAGACTGTTAATGTAGTTAACAATAGCATATAGCCGTAAGTTGCTATTTTCGAGTTGTATATAGGTTTGTGTATAACTGTGAGCTAGTTATGGTAATATACTGTTCTCTAGTCTCAATTACAGTAATTGAGTTACAGTTAAAAATTGTATGTAGTTTACAGAAATGATGTATCATGGATGTTTACAATAATAAACCTTTCCAACTATCATCTTTTGGATTATTTTGTTTATATAAAAAAATGTAATTCGGTAATGTTGAAGTTCACAAAGACACAACTCTAAAATAATCCAATCTTTATTAAAAACGTCAGAAAGGCATTTGTGAAAAAGCTGTTATCGTGTGACATTACAAACATAATGAATTGTTAAAATAAAAAAATTCATTTATATGTGTATGTTGTTTGTAAATAAATGTAAATAATTTAACTTCGTTTAACATCTACGGGATTGAGAAAGAGAAGTACTTAAGTTTAAAAAAATTTATAGAAAGTCAAAAACAAATTGATATTTACATACACAAGGGCATGGAATCTATGATAGATACTTAGGACCTAATGTTAAGTTAGATTTTAAATGTTTGAGGCAAATGGAGAATATTACAAACATATCTCTGATTGACCGTTTTGATTGCAGCTGTAGAGTGTGCTGCTGCTGTAGATGTATGAGAGGATGTACGAGGTGTCAGCGTCGCAACAGAGAGACTTAATAATAAATTAGACTTTTTAAAAATTAAACTTTTTAAAGGAAGATGTTTGTTATTTCTCAAACAATGAGACTTTTCTGCATTACTAAGAATATAGGGTTTGGAATGATGGGTCACAAGAGAAGAGCAGAGACAGCATCTAGATTTCTGAGAATGGACAAAGAGATGGATTGAAACACGTTTATTCTTTATAAATTGTTTAATAATTCATAAATATAACAAAAACAGACTCATTAACATGTAGAGAAAGTTCTGGACTGGACGGGACAGGATGAACGCTGGTGCTGTAGTACTCGATTCTGGACCAGTGCTGCGTCCCAATCCAAAAACTACACTGCAACCTTAATGTAAATACTAATTTTCAAAAGAAAATGTATATAATTTTTAGTGTGAGACCAGTGTCCACGCTCTGGGATGCGCTAAAATATCACGTGACAAAAGTGTGCGTGAACATAACTTCTTTTCCATTCCTTCATTAAAAATATTCTGACAATAAATATAAAACTATCTATTTTGATATTGTTTATTTCTGTGCTTCTTCTTTAAAAATGAGTCGTATTACCGAGAGAGCTTGTTTGTTTGGGTTCCAGACAACAAACTTTACTTATATGCTGCTATTTTAACCACTGCACAGCTGCTCTCTGTGATGCATGAAGAGGTTTCTGACTGCTTTCCTGAGAAACTTCTCATCAGAGATCTGCGAAGTAGAGAGGAAAAAGCATTAGAGAAAACACTATCATTATATTAGCATGCAATGTATTACATGTACATCAGGGCTGGTGGGCATTATACTGCGTTTCTTCTTTAAAAATAATACATTTACCTGTATGTTAATGTTTTAAACTACGGCTGTGTATTTAAGTATTATTTGGATGCTAAGATTAACTATAAAGAACCTAAAGCCTTGAAGAGCCACTTCATGAAAACTTCATCAAATAGCTGATAACGTCTTATATTTACCGCAACATGGAGACTACCGCTTCACACTTGTAATGTGACGATGGAAGATGCACCATGAACACGCTTCTTCTTCTTCTTTTGGCGGTTGGCAACCAACTTTTGGAGCATTACCGCCATCATCTGGACTGGAGTGTGGACCAGGAGTTCGCTAATCCATAATAATTGTGATATTAAAAATACTAGTTCCAATAATAATACTTATTATATATAATAATAATAAAAATAATAATAATAACAATAATAAAATATATATATATATATATATTGTGGCGACCCTGCACGGCACCGTGCCCCGGTGCATTGTGGGTAACGCTATTTCGCTACAAAAAGGGGTATTACTCGGCTGTTGTGTGTTTGTGCCACGTTTAAATGTTGTTTTACGTTCGTTTATGTTGACAGGGATTGTTATTTGTAATGAATATGTGTTTGTGTGTGGACTCACCGTCTACTATGCACTCGGTGCAAATGGTCTGGTCTGTGTCAGCTACCAGGTTATGTATGTGTGTGTGTTTGCCAATAAAACCCGCTTCAGTGAAGTTTCAGATGTGCTGTGTCTGATTGGGTAATTGCAAGGAGAAGTCCTGGAGGCGTGGCTGTTCCTGAGAACTCATCAGCTCAGACCTTCTATTCACTAACAGTTCTTTTAAGAGCTATGAGCAGCAACAGCTCCTGAAGAGCTAAGAGTTCCCTGGGGTCGAGCGGTGTATGGGACACAGGGATCTCTCATGAGTAGATAGACACCTGGCGCCCCGCCAGACTAGCTAGCTTTCCAGTTAGCATAGCGCAGATAACACAGCTCAGCTGCCACCCGAACCAGCGGCTCGTTACATTGGTGTCAGAAGTGGGATGGCGAGCTGTCTAGGAGACAGAGTGGAGCTGAGCCTGGCGGAGATCGAGAAAGCACTCCTGGAAATGGATGAGTCACTCCACGTGCTGCATCGAGCAAAACGCCGGCGGGAGAATGCTGCTCCTGATGCCGCGAGTGAGCGCCGGGCAACGTCAGCGCCCCACCGGCGGGAAGCAGAGCGAGGCGGTGCGTCCATCAAGCTCCCACGCTATAGTGGAACGGCAGCGCTGGAGCCGTACCTCGCGCAGGTACAGCTGGTGGCACGTCACGAGGGGTGGAGTGATAGTGAGACGGCGTTCAGAATTTCCCTCGCATTGGAAGGCCCCGCCTCACAAGTACTACTAGACTTGGCGCCAGAGGAGCAGGGAAACGCAGACGCCCTCACGGCAGCGCTCAAGTGCAGATTCGGGCAGCACATCTCAGCAGAGCACAGCCGGGACGAACTGGCCGAGAAAAAGCGGCGGATGGAGGAGAGTGTGGGGGCCTTCGCGGCGGAGATCCGCAGTTGCGTTCGCCGGGGTTTCCCCACCTTCCCGGCGGACGTACGAGAAGAACTGGGTCTCCAAGCGTTTTTGAGAGGGTTGGCGCCAGAGAGGCTTCGACAGCACGTCAGGTTGGCAGGACCCGCCACCTTGCAACATGCCCTACAGCTGGCAGAGAGAGCAGAGGAGATTCTCCGCTCCAGCCCGGCCACATCACATGTCCCTGAACAAAAACAGCCCAGCCGAGCAGCTGAACGAGAGATGCGGGAAGAGGCGAGCCAAGCGAGGATCGCTAGAGAGGAGTGCTGTTACCGATGTGGGGAACCCGGGCATCGAGCCAGAGACTGCCCAGCTCCGAGCCCCAGAACCCCGGGCTCGCCCACCGGCGGGAAACGACGGCAGGGTGAGACAGTGAGGGGAATCTCACCCTGCTCCCATCCCCCTCCTCATGAGAGTGGGCGGTGCGGCCAGAACGGCGGACTGTATCTCAACTGTGTAGTGGGTGGTTACCGCTGCAGAGCACTAGTGGACACTGGGTCGACCATCTGCCTCATAAGGCGAGGACTGCTGCCAAACACAGCAGGGGTGTTACCAGAGGACTGGACCCCCACCAACACCGAGCTGCTGACAGTGACTGGTACCAAGACCTTGATGCCTGGAAGGAAGGTCCTTCCTGTCCACGTCAAGCACCTGACCACGGCCCACGAGTTCTGGCTCGCAGACATCCGGGACGAGTGCATTCTGGGGTTGGATCTTCTGAAGAGCTGGGGAGCTGTGGTCAACGTCCCAGGGGCCCTCCTTCAATTAAAAGACGGAGCAGTACCTCTGCAGACCGGACGCCAGCGCGAAGGAGCTGCTGCCCCCTGCAAATTCCTGCATCATGGAGCCCCAGCATCCCGTGCCATCGAACCTCAACCACCGGCGCTAAGCGTAGTCGTCCCGATGGGTAGGAATTCAGTATCGAACGCTGTCGTTGCGAATCAAACCCGTAGGCCGTCGCGAGAAACCACTGTAGCGATAGAAGAGTTGGCTCAGCGCAGCAGCGCTCACTTGACGGAGGGTCAGCGGTCCCAGTTGAGTGGACTGCTTGCGGAGTACCAAGACATTTTCGCCGCTAACGAACGTGACTGTTCCCGTACGGATCTGGTAGAGCACCACATCGATACGGGATCAGCCACGCCGATTCGCTTGAGACCACACCGGCTGCCTATTGCTAAGCGACAAGCAGCAGAGGAGCTGATCCGTGAGATGGCGTCGAGCGGCGTTATTGAACCATCGGATAGCCCGTGGGCGGCGCCTGTTGTTATGGTACGCAAGAAACACGGGGGGTGGCGCCCTTGTGTGGATTACAGACAGTTGAACGCTGTGACGCGCAAGGACTCCTACCCCTTACCTCGCATCGACGACGCCCTTGATCATGTCACCGGGTCCAGCTGGTTTAGCTCCTTGGACCTTCGTAGCGGATATTGGCAGGTGGCTCTGGCGCCTGATGCGAAGGCGAAAACGGCGTTCTCGATCGGCCACGGACTGTGGCACTTTAATGTGATGCCGTTCGGGCTTTGTAACGCGCCGGCCACATTCGAACGGCTAATGGAACGCGTGCTGAAGGACATACCCCGTTCGCGCTGCGTTGTGTACTTGGATGATCTTTTAGTTCACGCTCCAAACTATGAGCAGGCGTTACAGAACTTAGGTGAGGTCATGGCTGCCATCCGTAGTGCGGGACTGCGTCTGAACCCGGCAAAATGCAATTTGTTGTCGCGTCAGACGCAGTTCCTCGGTCATGTCGTCAGTGCGGACGGGGTATCCACTGATCCGGAAAAGACCGCAGCGGTCCGTGATTGGCCCCGGCCCGTGAACGCCCCTGAGTTGAGGAGCTTTCTCGGGCTAGCGTCATACTATCGACGGTTCGTTAAAGGATTTGCTACGCTAGCCAGCCCGTTGCATGGGCTGACCATGAAAGGGAAACGCTTCGTATGGTCGCCGGACTGTGAAGAAGCCTTTGCGCAGCTGAAGCAAGCCCTCATTGACGCACCCGTGCTGGCATACCCGGACCCTAATCGCCCATTTATTTTGGACACAGACGCGAGTGGCGTAGGAGTGGGGGCCGTGCTCTCCCAGCGTACTGACGACGGAGAGCGCGTAGTGGCCTATTATAGTAGTAGTCTCAATCGCGCCGAGAGAAACTACTGCGTCACCCGGCGCGAGCTGCTCGCGGTAGTGCTAGCTTTGCGCCATTTCCGCCCGTACGTGCTCGGAACGAAATTCACGTTACGAACGGATCATGCGAGCCTCACATGGCTGTTAAATTTCCGACAGCCAGAAGGGCAAGTGGCACGGTGGATCGAGATTCTCCAGGAGTTCGATATGGAGGTTCGCCACCGAGCAGGGAGACTACATGCGAACGCGGATGCTTTGTCTCGGCGACCATGTTTGACCGAGAGCTGTTCATATTGCGAGCGCCAAGAGGCACGGGAGTTGGGGTTCCCTGCAGTGGAGGCGGCGGCCCTGGGTGAGGGCACTGGCGAGCAGAGGGCCGCTAGAGCAGCGGCAAGTTGGAGTGGACTGGAGCCCAGCGCAGCGGCAGCAGCCACCACTGACCACGACAGCATCAGTGAACAACCCGAGCTCTTCAGCAATGAGCAACTCCGGCAGCAGCAAGCGGCTGATGAAACGTTGGTGGAGGTGTTGGGCTGGTCGGTGACTGGCGAGCGCCCCGAGTGGCCGGAAGTCTCGTCAAAAGGGCCCGAGCTGAAGATCCTACACGCCCAGTGGGGGAACATAGAGCTGCACGACGGGGTTCTGTATCGGCGGTGGCGAGCGCCGAGTGGAGGAGCGGATCGCGTGCAGCTGCTGGTACCTCGTGGCCTTCGAGCCGAGGTCCTTCGTTGGGTACACGGCGCGGCTGGGGCTGGACACTTCGGAAACGCCAAAACCATCAAGCGACTCCGCCAGCGTTTCTACTGGCCAGGGTGCCGTCAGGAGGTGGAGCTGCACGTCCACTGCTGTGACACCTGTACCGCCCAAAAGGGCCCGATCCAGCAATCACAGGCCCCGCTACAACCATACCTAGTGGGGGCCCCCATGGAGCGAGTCGGGGTGGACATTCTCGGCCCCTTTCCCGAGACTGAGTTGGGTAACCGCTACGTTCTGGTCGCTATGGACTACTTCACTAAGTGGCCGGAGGCGTATGCGGTGCCCGACCAAAGTGCTGAGACAACTGCTAAGTGTCTGGTGAATGACATGTTCGCCCGCTTTGGAGTACCTAGTGAGCTGCACAGCGACCAGGGGCGCAACTTCGAAAGCAGAGTCTTTGCAGAGGTGTGTCGGCGCTTGGGTGTGAAGAAGACGCGGACCACCCCCCTACACCCCCAGAGCGACGGATTGGTTGAACGGTTCAACCGGACACTTGCGACGCAGTTGGCTATTCTGACGAGCCAGCATCAAAGGGACTGGGACACTCATCTGCCTCTTGTGTTGTGGGCATATCGGACTGCGGTGCAGGAGTCCAGTCGGTGTACGCCCGCAGCACTTATGTTCGGCCGCGAGCTCCGGACGCCGGTGGACTTGGTATTCGGGGCCCCACCAGAGCCCGAGATACCCGGCGGCCAGGAGCTGGATTATTACAAGCGTTTGTGCCAGCGTTTGAACTCCGTGCACAGCTTGGCACGAGAAACTTTGCTTGGTGCGGGTGCACGTCAAAAGCGTGCTTATGACGTTCGAGCACACGGACCTACCTTCTCGGCTGGGAGCCGTGTATGGATATACTGCCCACAACGGAAGCGGGGTCTTTCCCCGAAACTGACTCACCAATGGCAAGGGCCCGGGGAGATACTAGAGAAACTGTCGGACGTTGTGTTTCGAGTGAGACTGCCTGGGCGGGGCCGTCGTGTTGTGCTCCACCAGGATCGTTTAGCTCCCTACCGTCCGCACGCTCCTCACACGGAACCAAGTGAGAGTGTGGTCAACCCGCCCATCATGCCGTCTATATCTGAGATGGCCAGCCAGGAACACAGTCCGCATCGTAGGCCGACTGATGAGCAGAGTGCCCGGCCGCGGCGTGAACGCCGACGACCAGCACATCTAAATGACTTTGAGCTAAGCGCTGACTACAGTTGAGTTTTGTGAGGATCACATGTGTTCAGAGTCCATGCGGTTCAGCTATTGAAGTTTTGAGGGTGTGAGGACACTTACCCTCTTGAGAGGGGGGCTATGTGGCGACCCTGCACGGCACCGTGCCCCGGTGCATTGTGGGTAACGCTATTTCGCTACAAAAAGGGGTATTACTCGGCTGTTGTGTGTTTGTGCCACGTTTAAATGTTGTTTTACGTTCGTTTATGTTGACAGGGATTGTTATTTGTAATGAATATGTGTTTGTGTGTGGACTCACCGTCTACTATGCACTCGGTGCAAATGGTCTGGTCTGTGTCAGCTACCAGGTTATGTATGTGTGTGTGATTGCCAATAAAACCCGCTTCAGTGAAGTTTCAGATGTGCTGTGTCTGATTGGGTAATTGCAAGGAGAAGTCCTGGAGGCGTGGCTGTTCCTGAGAACTCATCAGCTCAGACCTTCTATTCACTAACAGTTCTTTTAAGAGCTATGAGCAGCAACAGCTCCTGAAGAGCTAAGAGTTCCCTGGGGTCGAGCGGTGTATGGGACACAGGGATCTCTCATGAGTAGATAGACACCTGGCGCCCCGCCAGACTAGCTAGCTTTCCAGTTAGCATAGCGCAGATAACACAGCTCAGCTGCCACCCGAACCAGCGGCTCGTTACAATATATATATATATTTCCCTAATAGTACCACTACTACTACTACTACTAATAATAATAATAATATTACTCCTAACAGTAATACTAATAATAAACTAAATTCTCCCACTTAGTCCCGTGGAACTATATACATCCCTAAAACAAATATTATCTGTATTTAATTGTAGAATGTTCTCTATATTTAGTTCAACTTGCTTTTCTTGTAGTTTTGTAAATAGTCTTTGTCTTTCTCTGCAATACAATGGACAATACATAATTACATGCTCTATAGTCTCCTGGTTATTCCTACACTCACACATCCCATCAGTATGTTTGTTGATTTTATGTAATGTACTGTTAAGTGCTGTATGCCCAAACCGCATTCTTGTAAACACATCTTCTTCCCTTTTGCTTCTACATGTTACCCTACCTTTACCCACTTTGTTTTGAATAGTGTGATACTGACGTCCTGTATCCCCATTATCCCAGAGGTGTTGCCACTTGTCAGAAATTTTATTTTTAACAATGCTTTTAATTTCTGCTTTACTGTACTTTATATCAATATCTACTGAAGCTATTTGTGTTGCTTGTTTAGCAAACTTGTCTGCCAACTCATTCCCCCTGATTCCTATATGTGCTGGTACCCATATAAGGGAAATTTGAATTCCTGATTTCGACAGATTATTTACCTTTTGTATTATTTCATATATGATATCTTGTCTGGATTCTGATTCTACATTTTTAATACTAACAAGTGCAGAGCTTGAGTCTGATGCAATCACTACTTTTTTTGTTTTATTAATCTCAATCCAATTTAATGCCAACCATATTGCTATTAATTCTGCTGTGTATATTGCTAAATCATTATTAATTCTTTTTGCTGTTGCAAATTTTAACTTTGGAATGGCATATGCCACTCCAACCCTTTTACCAATTTTTGATGCATCTGTATATACTACAAGTGTTTCATTACATTTTTCCCTTATATACATCATCACTTTATTGTTGTTTAGCTCAGTTTCTCCATGAACACGCTTCTCAGTAAAATCCGGAAAAGAAAGTGTCGATACAGTGTTCCGGGTTACACCGAGCGCTGGAAGAAAGGTTCCGCCTCAAATGTTCCGCCTACCGCTTTTGAAAATCACTTTCACTGTTTCACCCTAAATCTTTATTAACACGTTGTACTCATTGCAGATTATATACAGACAAATTATTGAATGTAGTTTATTTGGAGCAATTTTGATAAAAATGTCATAAAAACAAAATGCATGGTTTTTGGATTAGATTTGGGTTACATGTAGCCAGTATAATTATGGCGAGGCAAGGCAAGGCAAGTTTATTTGTATAGCACATTTCGTACACAGGGTAATTCAAAGTGCTTTACATTGGAAATAAAGAGTAAAAAGAAAGTGCATACATTAAAATCAAGCATTAAAAAGTCATATAAATCAAACAGATTTAAAACACTGACATTTAAAACATCGATTAAAACAAAGATTAAAATTTGAAGTACAGAGGTAAAATAGTTATTCAGACGTTGGTGCTCAGTTGACAAAAGCGCAACTAAACAGGAGAGTCTTTAGCCTGGATTTAAACGTGACTAAAGTGTTGGCACCCTTGTTCTCCTCTGGAAGCTGGTTCCATCTGTGGGCCGCATGGTAACTAAAGGAGGATTTACCCTGTTTAGAATTTACCCGGGGTAGATCTCATTTATTAGATCTGAGGGATCTCAGCTCTCTGTTTGGAGTGTATTCACTGATCGTGTCTGTTAGGTATTTAGGTGCTGAGTTATGTTTGGACTTATATACGAGCAGCAAAACTTTAAAATCTATTCTGAAGGAGACCGGCAGCCAGTGTAGAGACTTAAGAACTGGAGAAATTATGGTCTATTTATAGACTTTTTTTTTTTTTTTTTTTTTTCGGCCAAATGACGGCTATGGTTGCACGTCTAATTTAGAGCTAAATAGCAGCTACATAAAGACCATGTAATACATTGACACGTAACTGTTGTAAATATATTATCGATATTGCAAACATAAAGAGATGTGGTCCATCATATGCGCTATGAGTCCAAAAACAAATATTTTTTGTCTAAAAATGGGCTACAAATAGACGATTAAAAGACGAGCTAAAATAGAGGTGTGTGTAGCCCACATATCAACCTTTAAAAAATAAATAAACAAGACACCTACTAATCACTGCTGACTCAGTCCACATCATAAAATATAACATATTGTTTAGTTTCATAAGTTATTTTGACAAAAACGACATAAAATGAAATCTAAGGTTAGTTGGGCTCGAATTGGGTTACATATAGCCGGTCTAATTCTATTTAAAAAGTGTGTGGAGAGAGCTGGGTGCCCCTAGCAGAGCTTTCCATAGTCATCACCATAAGAAGACTGATGAGGATCACAAATGTGTGTTGCAGCTAAATGACATGCTACAATAAAGATCTGGTCCAACAACGTTGGCATAACGTAACTCTGTTAGCTGGGTATTATTTGTTTTGTTTTGTTTTTCTTTCATTTTTTTCACTTACATTTTACTACATCAGAACCATCAAAGGCAATTTAAGACAGCTTTAAACTTTGTTAATAGCATTAGAGGAATGTTAAACTGTTAGAGGAATGTGTGAATAATCTTAATCTTACTTTCCTTATATCTGGTATAAATTAGGAGTGGTCTGTTTGGATGGAGTGTTTGATAAGCTAAAAAAAGAAGTAATTCTGAAAGAATATAGCTTTGACAGAAGAGGGCAGTGTGAGACCTAAGTACATTTGTGCTATTCATTCAAAAGACTTAAATACCATATTCAAAAAAGAAACCAATGTGGAAATAATTAAAAACTGCAATTTTTTGTATTTATTTCAAACGAGTTCTGAAAACAATCTAACCACTTCTAATCCACTTTCACATTTCTGAAGTATTTATTATTTCATCTGAGTTGTGCATCAGTTCTCTTCATGAGCGCCTCCTGTCCTCCTGTTTCCATGGATACTTCAGCAGAAGTGAGAGGGCTCTGGATGTTTGAGACATAATTAATGACAATGGATTACAGTCAGTGAGCTCGCTCAAAAGAAAGTTAACCTCACAGACACTGTAATTAGTGTTCATGAAAGAGAACTGAGCAGAAAATACATACTGAGGGTTCGAGTTGAACTGCACAAAGCCTTCAGTCAGAGGTGATGGTGTTTGCGGCTGAGGTGATGTGTGGATGTGCCGGTTTGCATGCTCTGGATATTGAGAGAAGTTTGGTTGTGACACGCGTGGGTGTGATGGCATTAAAAAGTCATGTTTTCGGACTGCAGATGTGCCTGAATGTAACTGAGAGTAAGTGCTTGAAACAGTTTGGTGTTATTGCTTTGTTGAGGCAGGTTATGTTGTAATTATAATTACTCTATATCATAAAAAAACTAACCCAAAAACATTTATTTCAACGGAAAATGTTTAATAAACAATCATGAGACAAAGACGAACATGAGCAGTCAACACAGTTTAACCTGTACACTAGTGGTACTACTATTACTAGGCAGACACTCTGATGGCTAGGCAGATGCTCGGATACGACCCAGCACTCACGATGTACATCATTAATGCTCAACACGTCCCTCTTGTTTCTAAATCTTCTACACGAAATATCACTCACTCAGGGAATGCTCAACCAAAAAAAAAAAAAAACAAGCTGCCATGGCAATTTGTGCAGAAACTACTAAAAATAAAAAGAAAATGTCTGAGAAGATACGTTTGTTCATTTGCATTTGTGAGATGTTTGTATCCTATGGCTCGTATCGCTGATTCAACAGCTCGATGTCCTCATGAGGAGTTAGCAGGATTTCAAGCCTGTTCCATTTTCTTGCAAACATAGAATCGTGTGTCGAGAGCTGGTCATGAGGTGTTAATCAACGTAACACAGGTTAACTTCATGAGCCACAACTCACGATTCAGCAGCCGATCCACAAAATAGTCGCACGACTGAAACATTGTGGCAAAATGGCCACATTGTCTGCCTGGCTTAAGACAGCATTGGTATATCAATGAGAGAAAAAAAGTATTCTCTTTCACACCTAATGTGTTGATCTCTCTGCATCTCACAGGCTGCAAAAAGACAAGCTGTCCATTAAATACATCAAAAATAAGATCCCAAAATAGATCTAAAACTCTATTTCCGGCAGTTCTTAAATATAGAGAATGTTTACACTGTAAGCCAAGCAGCCTAGCATCTCTCCCTCAGATTTTCTCTAATGTAACATAATGAAATGCATTGAGGTCAGAGCAGTGTTTGTCTCGCCTCTGGGACTCCCAAAGCACAATGCTTTCCAGGTCAACACAGAAGCCCACAGCAACAGTCAGGGAAATGCCATGACAGCATGTCTATTGCAGCCAGCCCCTTTAAAAGATTCATAAACTATAGGATTGACAGCTCTCATTTCCCACACACTGCTGCCTTTACTGAATTATACTGGAATATGTCACAGGTTGACACGTCAACTGTAGTGCCTTATGGAAGGTGAAAAAAGAGCTTAATTTTGATTTGAATCAAACTCAAATCTTTTTCGTTTTCTGAAACTTATTTGCGTTTGTTTTTTACATATTTGAAGGAAGCATTTGTTTGTGAAAAATGTTTGTAAGAAAAGTAAACTCTATACATGTGGAGTCCTTGTGTGAGTAAAGATTTATTGCTTTAATTCTCTCTCTGCTGTACAGTATCAATGCTTTCCACATTACCGGGTATCATTCATCGTTTTCAGATAAAGACATGTTGAAACTGTGCAGAGTTTTAGTCCTATAAATAATTTAATCCAGGTAGTGTTTGAGTAAAATGAAACGTGGATTATAGTAATTAATGCTTACTATATGTTGATAAAGTAGTAATAAATATCAATTGCTTTTTAATAGAGAGAACCAGTTACTAAAGCTTACTAAAATGTCATAAAAGTCTCATTTGGATTTGAACTTTTCATTGTGGTTGCTGGTTAGATGTACTGTCAAAAGTTGGCATACGTAATGTAATACTTCACAATGCATTTTCTGATGTAATTTAAAAATTCAACAACAATTGTTTTACATAAACAATGTCCATACAAGCACAGTTAAAAAAATCACGATCGTTAGACAAAATGTCGTTAGACATCCTGGAAGCATACGCACATCAAAATTTCATGAACCATAGTTATAATCAAGATAAAGCAATGCGGCATGCAGTGGACTCAAAAAAGCGGCCATGGTCGAGTGGTTCTGCCATATTTTTAGTTGTGCAAGCTGATATTTTGAGTTCTACATTCGCCTGGAAGAACACCCATCTCACTGTACATAGAGACAATGTTGATGTTGATACATTTTCTGATTAAAGACATCTGTGTCGGATGTCCTTCTGGAGTGTGTTGTATAACTTCAAGAATTAGCAATTCTCCTTCCATTTATAACATTACATAAATTATGGTACTAAATGAGGATGTGCTGGAGTTGTCTTGCAAGAGAGGTATTCTTGAGCTGCATTCTGCATGCAAAGAGCTGATCTAGGGGTAAGGAGAAATAAGTAGGGCAAAAAATGTTAGCTCTGGACATCTGTGAGCTGCCTGGTGGACAACAAAGGTAGTGCCATTGACACAAGAGCTGGACGCGTGCTGTTAGGATGACCAGAGAGTAGGGACGAGGAGCCAATGAACTGTTTAGCTTGGAATGGGTCATAACGGATATAAAAGATGAAGACATGCACTGAGCAGACAGACAGGAGAGAAGACGAGCTGGCGTCTCCAGAGCCAGAAGACAGCTGATGATTGACGACCAAAGGCAGAGGGCGAGAAAAACTTAACATTGAAAACCAACAAACTTTTATCCACATTGGATGAGTACTATTTTACTTTATGATGATTATTATGTTTTGTAATATATTTAAAAAGCGATTAATTAAAATCAATTAATTTGATTGCAATTACTGACTATCGAGTTTTTGATTTAAAAATGATTTTTAATTTTTTGATGAAAGATTTTTAATGTAAAAGCTTAAGAGAAAAAACTGACCACAAACGCTGATGTTAAATGATGTGGAGGAATATTTTGGGGTGAAAAGAATTTTGTATTTAAAGCGAGGCAATTTTTTTGTATAGCACATTTTTATACACATTGGCAGTTTTGGGGCGTCACGGTGGCGCAGTGGGTAGCACGGTCGTCTCACAGCAAGAAGGTCGCTGGTTCGAGCCTCGGCTGGGGCAGGTGGCATTTCTGTGTGGAGTTCTCATGTTCTTCCCGTGATCGCGTGGGTTTTATCCGGGTGCTCCGGTTTCCCCACAAGAACAAAGACATGCGGAATAAGTGAATTGAATAAGAACAATTGCCCATAGTGTTTGAGTGTGAATGAGTGTGTGTGGATGTTTCCCAGTGATGGGTTGCGGCTGGAAGGGCATCCGCTGCGTAAAACATATGCCAGAGAGTTGGCGGTTCATTCCGCTGTGGAGACCCCGAAAGGGAAGAAAGCCGACATGAAGATGAATGAATGAATGGCAGTTTTGGGATAATCAAAGAAAAACAGTTCATAAGTGCAGAGCTCTTTATAGCTGTTTTTGGTCTAGATTTAAAATTGACTAAAGTTTTAACACCTCTAATCTCTTCATGGAAGCTGGAGACATCGGAACAAAATGCAGTGGAAAACATCAGAAAGCTGTTCAACTCTAGAACATCTAAGGAGATTAATTACAGAAGTGCTTTTATTGGCGAGAAACATCATGACACAGTTTCAATAGAGTAAGATTTCAGTGTTTACTTAAATTTGAAGTGCAAAATAAAGTTGCTGTCGTGCTGCTGTTCGGTACCCTGCCTCCAGAGTGATTTCTACGAGAGAGAGAGAGAGTTTAAAAGTTCCATAACAATGTTTTTTCTGTCTGTATACTTTTAGCTGTTCAGCGTTATCTCTATTGCATTATATTAGTTTTAGTTCAACTTGAGATGTTCTTATTGTTATGTAAAACCTTTGTGTACAGCACAGTTTTGCATTTACCACATTTAGTTAGTTGTGTATATCTTTATTAATCTGGAACAGTTTGTTGCAAAGGAGAAGATTAATAGATATTTTACCTCACACTGCAAAAAATGAATTCTAAGCAAAGCTGAAAATGCTTAAAATTAGATTAAAAATCTTGATTTTCTTATTTTAGGAAGAATTTTCTAATTTAAACCTTTTGGGTATAGATTACTTAGATTATTTTGAGAAAATAACACTTATATTTTCTTGAGGAGAAAAAAATTATAATTCTGGTCATTTATGTTCTTGAATTAAGAAACTATGTGAAACAAGTTGCCGATTTTGCCACTGATCTTAAAACAAGAATCTTAAAACAAGAATTTTTGACTCAACATATTCTTATATCAAGAATTTTATTGATATTTTATTTTAAGAAATCATATTAAATATTGGTAAAAACATGCATCTTGGAACAAGAAAAAAAATCTTAAATCTAGTTCTAGTCTAGATCAAGTAAAAGTAAGAACATTTAATTTCTTGAAATAAGACTCAAATGTTTGTGAAAAGAAAAGAAGAAAATGGATCTACACTGTAAATAAATCATCAATACCCCAAACCTTAATAACCGTCCAGTTGTGAACTAACTTTGATGGAAGAGATCTGTACTTCAAAAAAGCACTCTTTAAACAAGAAAAAAAAAAACTCAAATATAGATGAACTCTTCCTAGATCAAGCAAAAGATTCTGCTAATGGGGTGAGCAAATTTGAGTTGGAAAGAATTCTTTAAATTAGCAAAAACTTTTAGTTGGTAACAAATGCTTTTGGATCTTAAAAACATACTAAAACTCTCAAAACAAGTCTTGCCAAGCTGTAAAAATGCATTGAAACTAGAATATTCTAACTTGTATCGAGCCACTAGTGCTCTTAAAACTAGACAATCTGTCTTAAAACTAATTTTCCATAAGTTGTCAGCACTGATAGCGCAGCGGTCAGAGCGTTGAGATGTGAAGCTGAAACCTCTGGTGACGGGGTTCGAATCCAGCTCTGGTCCTTCACCAATCTTCTCCCCTGAGCTCTACTAAATGTTCTTCCTCTCTCCTATCGGTACTGTACTATCTAAAAATACATCAATAGGCCTAAATAATATATAAAATGTTTATTTAAAATTAAATTTTTGAGCTTGAATTTCTAATTTTAAGAACCCATACTCTACTTTAAGAACTAAAATTAAGCACACACTTTCTTAATTCAGGGTCATATATATTTATTTTAATATTACATTTTCTAAGTTAGTCTTAACTAAAAGAGAAAACATCATAGTTTTAAGACAGATTGTCTAGTTTTAAGACCACTAGAGACTAGATACAAGTTGAAATAGTTTTTATCAGCTAGATTTTTTTTCTAATTTTAAGAAATCTTGACAAGTCAAATTTGCTTACCCCATTGGCAGATTTTTTTTGCTTGATATAAGAAGAGTTTAACTTTATTTGAGTTTTTTTTTTCTTGTTCCAAGAGTGCGTTTTTTGCAGTGCAGGTACACGTGTTTAACACCCTATATTTAAAGTACATCATATGTATTTACACCACGTTTTGTAATTTCCTATTTCATTTTGTCATATTTAGTGACAAGTACAGATTGTTTAAATGCTTTTAATGCAAAGATTAAATACTGTTTTTAAGTTCATTTGTCTAGTTTTTGCAGTCTAATAGACAAGAACATAGGTCAATTGTCACTGAATACTCATTATTTCATTCAACTGGTTCATTTGAATAACTCAGCTTAAAAAGGAAATAAAGAATCATTTAAACAAACACTTTTTGTATGCTTTTCTACAACATTGTATACTTTTCACAACCGACTCGAGCCTCTTCACTCGCCATGGAAGCATGACGGGGCGTCGGGCAGCAGAGAGCTCAGTTCCTCAGCCACTATGGGACTGTCGCGCTACAGACATTTGTACAATGCAAAATCGAATAAGGATTTAACATCTACAGAACATTCATTTATCTTCATGTCGGCTTTCTTCCCTTTCGGGGTCACCACAGCGGAATGAACCACCAACTCTCTGGCATATGTTTTATGCAGCAGATGCCCTTCCATCACTGGGAAACATTCACACACTCATTCACACTCAAACACTATGGACAATCGTTCTTACTCAATTCTCTTATTCCGCATGTCTTTGGACTTGTGGGGAAACCGGAGCACCCGGAGAAAACCCACGTGATCACGAGGAGAACATGCAAACTCCACACAGAGATACCACCTGCCCCAGCCGAGCCTAGAACCAGCGACCTTCTTGCTGTGAGACGACCGTGCTACCCACTGCGCCACCGTGACGCTGCTCTACAGAACATATGCATCCTTAAAAATATAGTTAAAAATGCAACTACATCAATTTATCGGCTAAATGCTAACGAAAATAGGCTTGTTTTCTGCCGACTGCTTGTCTGCTTTCTTTAAAGCAAATTATTATCAATACTCTTTACTTCGCTAGTGAGAAAGTTGTCCATCATGGTTTTCAAACTTTCAAGCTTGGCCAAAAAGTATGTCATCAGCAGAAAAAGCTCCTGGGTGGCTGGCACAAATATGAATATCCACTGCAATGGCTGTCAAAAGTTCCGAAAATGCATCTTTCCCGGCACCGAAGCTGGTTCCGCTTTTCAAGTTGACACCACAGCGCATTAATGCCGAAATCCTTTGTCTTGGCTGGCCATTGACTTAACACATGAATCAGAGCCAACCACAAAAGTTCCACGCCCGGTGTGAACGCTGGGTAAGAGTTCAGCAGACGGATAGCTTGGGGAAAGAAGCTCTGTTTGCTCTTCAGCCCTGATGCTACTGGCTCTGAAGCGGTGGCCAAAGGGCAAGAGCTCAAAAAGGTGGTGGCCGGGGTGATTGGGTCCAGAATGATTTTGTTAACCCTCTTTCTCACTCTAAGGGTGTACAGGTCCTGGACGGAGGGTAGGGAAGCACCGATGATCTTCTCAGCGGTATGAATAGTCCTCTGCTTTAGAGACGGAGCTAAACCAGACAATGATGGAGGAGCAGAGAACAGACTTGATGACCACGGAGTAAAACTGTGTTAGCAGTGTCTGTGAAGGGTTTTTCAGCTGGCGCAGGAAGTACAGCCTTTGCTAGGTCTTCTTCACAATGGAGTCGATGTGTGTACTGTACTTCAGGTCCAGAGAGATGATGGTGCCCAGGAACCTGAATGACTCCAATGGTGCCACAGTGCTATTCTTGATGGTAAGGGGACAGTGTGCCAGGGGGCTTCTCCTGAAGTCCACTGCTCTCTCCCCTGTTTTGAGGGTGTTCAAGGTTGTTTTGACTGCTTAAGAGAGCCACCTGCTCCACTTCCTGTCTGTACGCAGATTCCTAACCATGCTGGATGAGACCAATGATGGTGGTGTCATCTGCAAACTTGAGGAGCTTTACAGAGGAGTTGTGCAAGGTGCAGTCATTGGTGTAGAGGGAGAAGAGAAGTGTAGAGAAAACACACCCCTGGGGGGCGCCAGTCGTGGTTGTTTGGGTGTATGATGTGAATTCCCCATCCTCACAAGCGGTTGTCTGTCTGTCAGGAAGCTTTTGATCCACTCACAGGTGGAGTCAGGGACGGAGAGCTGGGAGAGTTTGTTTCGAAGTAGTGATGGGATGATTGTATTAAATGCTGAGCTGAAGTCAACAAACAGGATCCTCGCATAAGCTTATCCAGATGTTGCAGGATGTAGTGCAGCCCCATGGTTGTGTAAATCCTCCACAGACCTGCTAGATCAGTAGACAAACTGCAGGGGGTCCAGTAAGGGTTGAGTGATGTTCTTCTGGTGGCCACGCACCAGTTTTTCAATCAGGTCATTGTAAACTGAGATTTAATCTTGGGGAAGGGGATGATGGTGGAGCGTTTGAAGCATGCAGGAACTTCACACAGCTCCAGTGATCTGATTGATATCACATAATGTAAATGTACCTTCAAACGTAAGGCAACAAATCTACATTTTGCAGCCATGAGCTCCAAAGAGGCCCTTTAGCTCCCCAGCTTCCAAACAAAGGCTGTGAGGCTATATTTGCTTATGGGACCTTTGGAAAACAAAGACTATTGTAGCGCCAGGTATGGGTAATTTGCATGCACCAATACAATTTCATGCTGCGCGTATTTAAAGCACCACTATAGTGCGCAGGTTAGACCCCCCCCCCCCTTTCTCAGACTGGAGACTGGAGACTGGAGACTGGAGGCTGGAGGCTGGAGGCTGGAGACTGGAGGCTGGAGGCTGGAGGCTGGAGGCTGGAGGCTGGAGGCTGGAGGCTGGAGGCTGGAGGCTGGAGGCTGGAGGCTTGAGACTGGAGGCTGGAGACTGGAGACTGGAGGCTGGAGACTAGAGGCTGGAGACTGGAGACTGGAGGCTGGAGGCTGGAGGCTGGTTGACTGACTGACGGGCGGAATCGCAAGTGGCTGATATTGTCCACCGTTTCAACACTAAAACCGTGAGCCTGAGCATAAATAAATAAGCGGCGAGTGGGCGTGTTTCCACATTCATGAGTGCTTGGCTTTGGTCCAACATTTTCGGACGTTGGGCACCCTTTCCACCAGCTGACGTAAGCGCTTTAACATTTCCTAAATCTATAATCATGGGTTCCTGCACTAACTCTTCTATTTTGAATAGCGTAAAGATCCGAGAGTTTCCGGATGTTGTTGGCCGCCCCTATTAATCGTCCGGGCGGCGCTGTTGCTGTGGAGCTTTTCTTCCGTTCTGTTCGTCTTTAACATTGAGTTAAAACATTAGTTTTTTCTTTTCTTTTTTAGTTTTTGTTGTTTCTGGTGTTTTCTTTCTTTTTTTGGGGGGGGGGGACCACATTAACTAAGTCAACGTACCTCATGTTAATGTGACTCCTTGGGAACATTTGACTTAATTAATCCTTTCGTTTTGTTATTAATTTCTGTGCAAGTGAACCAGCAAAGCGGCATTTGTTCACCTGGTTCTATATTTGTTTGTTAAGTTTATGTTTTGCTTAATTGAGTTGTTACAGTGATTATTAGTTATTATTTCATTTTGTTAAAATCATCATTTCACTGTTATTAATTTTTGTTTCTTCACACGCAGGAGCTGAGAGTCACTGGATGGGTGATCTGGTGGTGGGACTCCTCTCTTATTGAGTGTGCTTGGTCACTGGTGTTCTGGTGTTGCGTGCTGTGAGCATCCACGTATTGCAGTAAGGTGTGTGTGTGTGTGTGTGTGTGTGCGTGTGTGCGTGTGTGTGTGTGTGTGCTGCTTGTAGTACCATTGCAGGCAATACCTCGGTGCCTCTCAGCCCTGTGTAATGTTCTATTTGGTGTTCTTTTGATTTCATATATCGTTTAACATAGTATAAGTTTATTTTTTTGGTTGTTTATTACTTTATCTTGCTTTCCATAAACCCATGCCTTCTGTCTTTTGACCAGTGTTTATAATAATAGTTTCTTCCAATTGTGATCACTTTTAATGTAATAAAGATGTGTTAATCGAGTCCATGCCTCTGAGCAATTATTGAGGTTGTTTGTAGCTCACAGGGGGTCATTCCGGGGTGGCACTGGCAACAATTAAACAATTTTGGGTTCCTCCTAACCCTTGGTCATGCTACACTATGATAACCATTTATCAAAAGACAAGAAAAGATGTTGGTTCATTGAGTAGCTTGGTGAGTTAATAACCCCTTAGCCTGGATGCTTTCAAATTCTGCCAGTAAAACATGTCCCAGAAAGAATGCTTGCCAGGACATGTACAGGAGGCTGGGCTTGAAGCACATCGCCAGGAAAAACTCATGAAACTGCCTTGGAGCCAAAGCTATATTTAGAAACATTGACTGCATCAATTACCACCTTGCACCTAGATTTGTGTTCTGTTAAACAGTCTGTAGTTCTCGCAGCATAATGTGGTTATTTCAATTGATGTACTGATTTCTTATCAAGTGAAGTTTTATTTCTTGTGGCCAGTGTTATGGAAATGAATACTCAGGACATGTTTTATTAACACAGCCTCAAACAGCAATTTATTACTCAATTCCAAACATGATAAAATCATATCTTGATATCAATGGTTCATGTGATCTCATTGGAAGTGCCGTGAAGAGAGAGAGAGAGAGAGAGAGCAGAAGTCTACATCACTCTCATTTTCTCCTCCCCTGGACCAAACAGTAACAAACGAGAACAAACAGTATGAGCGCAAATCCAAACTAATTCTCATAAGTCACTCACACAACAGATTAAAACAAAAACTAAATCCCCAAAGAAATAAAATAACATAAAACAGTGTTAGTTTCAATTTCATGATAGTAGATTAAACTCAAATATGACCTTACCCCTGGATCTTCATTTTCTCCTGCAATCTATAAAATATCAAACACAAAGAAAACAACCACAACAACAAGTAACAACATACATCAACATTAAGTCTCACATTCAAGATTAAACATATGAACTACAATATCCTCCATGTCCATGTTACCTGAAAATCACCATAAACAATCACAATGCAAATGAGGTATTGATCTAATACACACTGCTCCCACCGTCTGTAATAAAAACAAACTTAATTGTCAGTGAAATGTTTATTAGCATTATTTTGTTCCTGTACTATTTCCTTATCTGTAATCAATTTACCACAGATCTCAATGTGCTTAGAACATTTTTCTTCAGTCCATAATTTTCGTTCGTCATGAAATCTAATTGGTGATAGATATGTCACCACTTGAAGCTTATCCATGAACTTCATAGCACAGATATCATGTATCCATGTTTCCTTCTCCATAGTTTCATCTCGTCAAGATGCATGTTACTTCAAGTTTCTTCTTCAAAATGTATTAGGTTTCTTCTGTAACAGAAATCAACCACCCCCTAACTAAACTATTCTAAGCTATTTCTAAAACACATCATTCCTAAATGAAGAAGATTCACAACAACCTCGACACCTGATGTGTAAAGGCTTAAGATTCTTGAATCTTGAAGTAACGAAGAATGAAAAAACTAAGAAAACAGTATGCCTCATCAAAAACACATTGGCCAGATTTTTATACAAAAAATAAAAAAAAATTATTCCCTGTGGAAGTAATGTACATAGATTAGGTTAGACACATTCAGTCCCATTCATCACAAGCAATCATCTCCCCAGATAAATTTCCCTCATTTTTCTTTTGTTTAAGTGTTGTAATTGTCTCTGCTTTTAGATATTGCTTTTCTTTTCTTTCATTCTCTTATTATAATCAATTTGTCACTGCAAGTTGAATAATACTTTTTTAGGAAATGTTTTCACCTTGTAGCAGTTTTATCAACTCCCCAATTTTCTTTCTACATTAGCATCACTACAAGTCTTCCAAGTTTCAGTCTGTCATCTATCAACACTGGTTCTTCATTGTTTATTATTCAGTCTTTTTTCAGGTATCCGTCCAAGATCTCTCAATGAATAAACATTCACATCCAATGGCATACAATGTGCTCTTTTGTTATTATTATAACTCTGATTAATGAGAAATTCTAGTAATAGCCATAAACGTTTTAATGTTTAGTCAATGAAACATGAAATGTTGTGGTTGGGTTTTAAATTTCCCATAATTTCCCCTTTTTATTATTGGGAAAAAAATTCTCATTCTCTCATTCTCATTACTGATAATCCTCATTCACCTAACCCCTAAGTAATTCCAAACCATTTATTTCAAATTGAGTTGTTATCGTTTAAAATAATTTCCAATTGTTGTTCATTTCCCAGAAATCCGCATTTTATATGCAATAGAAGTCTTCAGACTTCATATTAGTCGATTTAGTTTATTAGTACTTCAAGTTCACTTCATGAACAAGAGTGGTTTGGTCACTGTCAGCCCATCTCAATATCAATTTGCCACACCTAGACACTTTGGTGTATATCAAAAAATAGATGAGAACTGGAGAATGCTGGCGGCCTGCATCAGATTGTGACCAAAATGGATGCCAGTGATGGACATTAGAGGTCTTTGAAATGGATAGATCTCGACTCAAATTCAAATTCCATCTTCTTTCGGCTCCCCAATACTCCAGGAAAGCCTTGGCTAGGCTGTTGCTAGAGTCAAAACAACTTCTCCCAGAGAACGAGATAACGAGAAGCTCTGAACTCCTCAAGGACACTACCACCTTCTGTTTTTACAGTCCAAAAGATTGATTTGTTTCAAAGTCAACAAAATTTAGAAATGTATTTCTTTTAAATTCCCACAATCCCTCTGGACGTCAGAAACCAGTCTCTCTATAAAGTGAACTATAAAATAAACCCTATTCTATCTGTTTGCAACCAAATCACTCTAACATTTTACTGTCAACTTTAACTCATGTTATAGTTTGATAAATGTTTATGCTCAGCAGAGGTTTATAGGTTCCAGCAATCCTATTGATTCCAAAACCATTTCCGGGCCGAACCCTAACATGTTTTAATGAGCATTACATGCATACAACAACAAAAAAATGTAACTGTTAATGTTCACTTGTCTGTTCTGTCTTATGCCATCACTAAGCAAAGTATTTAATCGCCAAAAAACACTTTGCACAATCTAGTTGAACTTGCTAGTTGCTTGAACTTTAAGCAACTAGTTGTTGTTAGCATACATGCTATGCTTCGTCTTACCAAGCAATGTTAACGCCTATAGCATCTGCCATTTTAAAGACGGCCAAAAACGCGCTATTCCGATGTAACCAGCTAAAATTAATCCACCCATCTCAATCAATAATCTGGCTAATTCACCTAAAAGAACACAGCTCGCTACAGCTGAACAACTACATCTTTCCAGTCAGGCAATTTCCCAAACACCCTGGACTTTCCACCATCTTATTCATCGTAGGAACCACATGTCTGATCCAAGACGCATTCGCCATTTTACTCGTCAAAACAGCACAAATCTTAGGTTTACAATAAAATACATTTACATGCATTCGACCACTTACATAATCTGAATGTTATACACATTCTCCGTCCCCAAATTGTTATGGAAATGAATACTCAAGAGAATGAATGTTTTATGAATACAGGAGCAAACAGCAAATTATGACTTTTTTACTATTAAGAGAGAAAGGGAGAGAGCGAGAGTAGACGTCCGAGATTAGAGAACAGACAGGACGGAAGAAGGCCGAAAGGGGTAATTCCTTAAGATTTCACTCCAGTATATGTCCCACCCCTCTACGTCACTCCCATTTTCTCCTCCCCTAGACCCTCCTTATCAAACACAGGCACATAGAAATGTAATCTTTTTGGACAATTAATTACAATTATTAAATATTCTATTACACTAGGCATTGGCTTGTCATTTGTTTATGTATCCTTTAGACAATGTGTTTACTGCAAGCAGCAATCTCAACTTCTAACAAATATGTAAGTGACTAAACCAATGTTTCCCAGCGATGGGTTGCGGCAGGGAAGGGCATCCGCTGCGTAAAACATATGCCAGAGAGTTGGCGATTCATTCCGCTGTGGCGACCCCGAAAGGGAAGAAAGCCGACATGAAGATGAATAAACCAATGTGTTTTCATAAGTTTCACAACATTGAATTTTCTTGAGTGAAGTAGATCTTTAATCTAGTTGAAACTTTGCCACAGTTAAGGCCACCTAGCAGACTAATGAAAAGCATTTGACCAATCGCTGGACTCTTAGAAAGAAGATGAGAAATTGATGGATGGAGAGGATTGCCAATATTATCAGCAAATGATACATTTCCCTGTGATACAAACACTTAGGCTTGTGCTACAGATATCTTTAAATGAGAGGAATACACAGATCTCTAAACTATTAAGTCAGGTCCCTGGGAGGTTATCTGTTATATTGGTTATCTGTTGATCAATGTGCAAGAGAAAGCATTGACCTGGAAGAATGAAGTTAAAACACCACCCAGTCTTTTGTATGGTCAATAAATGTCCTAATTAGTGTAGTACTCACTCAATTATTTCCTTTATGAACAACACAGCTAAATGTTAGTGTTAAACTAGCACCTCTAGTATGGACCTATATATTCAGTCCCAGCAAACAAAGAACATTATGACAATGTCATCAGTTAGTCATCATTTGGTCATGCTGATGTTATTTTGTGATGACTTTATGATATGTGGTGATTATGTTGTGGAAATGTTACCTTTTTAAAATTTCATTTAACTTTCCCAATTACTGGTCCGTCACGAGCCCGTTCTTAAATTACATTGCTGTTCAGGAGCATTTAGTGGAACATTTTAGTGACATGACATAGTATTCTGAATACTTTTTCAGATAACTTAAGAAATTAATATAGTTATTTGATGTTAAAATATTTACCCTGTAAACTTGACACTTAATAGTAGAAAGTAACTCAATTTTGATGATTTACAGCAAGTATAAATATATTGGAGGACTTAAATAATGATCTTTCTATATTAAACAAATTAATTAATAAACTGACTTGAAATGTAATAGACAAGAGTAATTTAGATTTATAAAAATCCTCTGAGACAGAAAAAAAACTGAACATGCAAAGATTTGGCAACTGTGAGATAGTGACAATAGTGAAGTAGTGATAGTGAAGTTCTACCATGGAGGTAAACACAATTTAAGATTTATTCAATTTTTATGCTAAAAACATGATCTTTTTTAGTTGTAGTTTAATATTGTTAATGCCACACAATATAAAGTAAACCATAGTTTAAGTGAATGACGTGTTTTACACGCATACACAAAGACACATTTCCTGTCTCCTGATCAGGAGAAGTCTGAAGCTGGTACACAAGATACTGTGGTTTTTATGTAAAGTTTTCTCCTCGCTTCATAACATTTACATAGATAGAAAGCTACAATGTTTATCATAAAGCATTTTTCGATGGCCCTTAACTGGATTATTGACGTGTCCCATCCACCTCTCTCCTGGTGTGGAGAGATAAACATAATCAAAATCAAAAGATAAACATAAATCTACAGTATTAGAGTAACAATGCAGGATTCACGTGTTTGTTTTTGTGACCCACCGAGCACTCTATCATTATTTTATTAACACATTATGAGGACATAACTGCATTGTAGCTGCGACGTGTTCTGCATTGTACCAGAAAAGTTCATTTGTCATTCCTGTGGTCGTCCTGGCAACGTAACCATAGAAAGTTTCTTGTACGTGATGAGCACATTTTTGAAAAAAAAAAAACCTGGTAATTCTTCATGATTTTATGCTGTAAGAAACTGAATTATGTCGTTGTATGATCTGCTCGAAAAGACCAAACGGAGCACAGGAACCAACGCGAACTGCTATCTTTTCTCAGGCGCATCATGCAAAACGAGCTGATTGAAATGACAATGCAAAGAGCCAAAAAGCAGTTCAGGGTGTCAGAGTAATATATGCCCCGCTGTGTTTACTGAATCTGTGTATGAGTGTGTTTGAGTATCAAAAGCCCATGGGACTAGCCCTACATTTACACCTAAATCTCACCAGCTTTGTCTCTCGATGAGCCTCACCTTTTCTCTGAGAGAGCCAATAATGTGTGCCTTAAATATCTCAAACTCCCGACAGCTTTGCCTGATGCTCTCTGATGAGTGTTCCTGGTTAGGTTCCTCTTCTCTAGGAGGAGATTGGTCAGAAGAAACTTTCAAAGGCAGACAGCAGACTCAAATCCTGGCCCTTTTGTCTCTGTGATCGGCCCCTGAAGGACGAGCTCTAGAGCGCCCTTATCATGTAGTAAACTTAAAATGTCTTTTTTAGAATGATCAATTCCAAATAAAGTGTAGACAATAACTCCTTATTCTTGGTTCATATTTCATAGGCTGTATAATCTAATGCATTGTTTATACACATCAATGATAAAAAATGTTTGAACCTTTTTTGGTCATTCTTCTTTTACTGAAACACTTTTAAGGGTTATTAAGAATATTAACATCAAGTGTGAGTAAATTTAAAGGTCATTGAGTGGGTTAAAACTTAATATTATCATTAATAATTAACATGCTAATTTATTTGGCCGTGACCAAGAATAATGGGAACGACAAAACCTTTTTAAATCAATTATGGAGTCAGATATAAGAATTTATGTGAATTATTACAAATCCTTTAGCACTGTTTCAAGACAGAACACATGAGCCTTCTGTCCTGACTGGTATCCGTTTTTGGGCCAAGCACCGGGACCCCTACAATGCACATGTTAAACCACATCATTAGATCGTTGATGCGACATTATCCTGCAATGTACCAGAAAAGTCAACATGTGAATGCTGTGGTCGTCATAGTAACGTAACAGAGGGACGGTAAAGGCGAGGAGCATCTCTCGCCACCGAACTGGCACTTCATCACGACTTCTTTGATTCTGACGACGTCTCTTGGAAGGTATCTCATCGGTTCTATAACAGCTTGCTATTCATGAAATTTACCTTCTGTCTTTAACTACTCACAAATGCACTTAAAGGACTATAATCATTACTTATTGCAATCAATACAGTTTGACAAAGACAATACTGTCAGGATCTGCCCAGTATCTTGTTTATAGATCTTTGTCAAGGAAAAGGAATTCACGCCATCACCTCATAATCAAAATTATAACACTTCTCCAGTTTCTGGATATAAATAAGGGGCTTGAGAATATGTTGGCTTGAGAAAAGTTCAAAGCTTAAAGATGGTTAAGTTTTAATCAGTGTAAAATTTTTAAAATATTAAACAGTTTGATGCTTTTGATGTGGCTTGTTTTAAGTCTGAAGGTGTTTTCGTTTTAATAAGTTTACCTGTAAGAGGGTTCGAGTCTGAACAGTTAGGTTTTGGTAGTTAATAGGTTTGGCTTAAATAATGTATGCATATTTTGCATGTTAAGTTCCACTCTCCACTAGAGTTAAAATAAAACTGCCACACCTCTAGGTCACGTTGCTTTTAAGTTATTTGACTTTAAAGTTTCAGTGAAAAGTGAATGTGGCCTAATTAATCTTTTGCCAATTTGGTGTCAAGTTACATTCCACTCTCTGCTAAGGTTAAGATAAAACAGCTGCTGCACCTGTGGGTTGCTTCGTTTTTAAGATATTTGACTTTGAGGTTTTAGTGAAAAGTGGGCGTGGCCTAATTAATTTATGAAAATTTGGTATCTTAATTAATTTATGCCAATATGAGTAGCATAATCCAATGACTGTGTCTTTAGTTTGTTTCGTGTTTGAGATGGTGTGGGACCCATTTTCCATTCATTCTAATGGCAATGTTAAGTCAGTGGTGACCTTTGAACCATCTAGAGCCTAGGACTCAAATACTTTTTTAACTTGCTCAACATGATATTGCACAGACTGATAAGGTCCTTAAGTGTGGTGAGTTTGAGGTTCTACGAGATTATGAGTTTGAGCTACAGCTCGACAAAGTTTGACCCCATGTTAAGTCAATGGGAGAAAATCTTTTGCTGGTAGGAGTATAAGGAGATATAGCAACACGAATCAGAACAGTTTGTAAAAAGTTTGAAGTCGGAAGTTTGAAGTGTCTAGGGGCCTGTACCATGAACGTGGCTTAACAAACTCAGTATTACCAGATACGTTTTGACTTGACAAAAGCTAACCATTTGAATCAGGGTTAATCAATACCTTGAAGAGCTCATCAACTCTCTTTGTCGAGTCAGGATTTGATCCTGAAGCTCTGATTGGTTCACGGGTGCGTGGACATAAAAGACCGATGTTAGCCCTGAATAACCAATCACGATGAACATGTGGAGGAGGAGCAAGAAGTTAAAGTTAGAAATTATGATGTGTAGTTTATATTTTAAGTGTCACGGTGGCGCAGTGGGTAGCACAGCAAGAAGGTCGCTGGTTCGAGCCTCGGCTGGGGCAGGTGGCATTTCTGTGTGGAGTCTCATGTTCTCCCCGTGATCGCGTGGGTTTTCTCCGGGTGCTCCGGTTTCCCCACAAGTCCAAAGACATGCGGTATAAGTGAATTGAGTAAGAACGATTGTCCATAGTGTTAAAGTGTGAATGAGTGTGTTTCAATGTTTCCCAGCGATGGGTTGCAGCTGGAAGGGCATCCGCTGCATAAAACATATGCCAGAGAGTTGGTGGTTCATTCCGCTGTGGCGACCCCGAAAGGGAAGAAAGCCGCCATGAAGATGAATGAATTTTATATTTTTTGTGTCGTAGTAATGCTGTGGCTGCTGCCAAAGCCAGACGAGATTGCTGGCAGAAAATTGCTGATTTTGTGAAAAATTTATGTCAAATTGAATATCGAGCATGATAGGCGTTTGATAACAATAGCATATTTTTTTTCATGTTAATTCCAATACGTTTTAATTTTTTATGTCATGTTAACGTGTTTATGGTTGCATTATGTATAAATTTAAACATTTTTGGAATGCCTAACGTCAATGCAAACTGATCATAGCAGATAAAAACTTGGGTCTGGAGGAGGTTAGCCGTATGACACAATATCTGAAGTACAGTAAGGGCAGGATTTCTGCATGTCACTTTTGTGTGTGTGAAGAAACTCGCAAATGTAAGATATCCCTTACTCAGATAATCTGTATCTTTCATGCAAATACGTTTCAGGAGGTGCTTAGGGATTTAATGCATCTAATGAATGTTCCAAAGATAATAAAATCTGTATTAAAATAGTGTCTATTGTGTGTGAAACAAACTACAATTGGGATGGAGAGGGATTTTAGTTGGTCTGTTGTTGCTATTGTTTTTTTTGCAAGTGTGTTTTATCATCAGACACCTTCAGCTGAGATTTTAGACACAGCTTGGCTTGTGCTTACTTATGTGGTTGTGATCTTTAGTGGAAAGGTATTTCCACATAAATAAGCACAAGTCACAGTTAAACAAAGAGTTTACATTAGTGGAATGCTTAGATTTTTAATCTAAGAAATTACAAGTGGATGCATGCATTGAAGAGTCCAACATGTATTCATATTTGTAAAAACTAATGTTACTTTTATTTGTTAACGCAAGCATTATAAGGCTGCATCATGAAACATGCTGGCCACTTGAAACACAAAGTTTCAACTTTGGTACTTTCACTTAAATGCATGTCTGCACACTGTTAACCTGTAACCTTTCAATGCTGATTTTGTAGATCTTTTTGGAATAAAACGGTGTGTATTTAAAAATATGTTCTCGTATTTTTTCTCATATAATCCATTATAGGGTATTTTACTAGAGTAATTTTTTGTTGGTTTAGTTTTCTAGTTTAAACAAAGGATTAAGGAAGTGCCAATGCATCAACATTCCATGAGAACATTTACTCAGGCATTTTATTTTCCAAATAAAAGTACACGTTGATCGTGTTTTGTCTGGTGTTCTTTTTTAATCTGATTTTCTATCATTTTGAGATGACCTAATTAGGCGTCACGGTGGCGCAGTGGGTAGCACGGTCGTCTTACAGCAAGAAGGTTGCTGGTTCGAGCCTCGGCTGGGTTGGTTGGCATTTTCTGTGTGGAGTTCTCATGTTCTCCTCGTGATCGCGTGGGTTTTCTCCGGGTGCTCCGGTTTCCCCACAAGAACAAAGACATGCGGAATAAGTGAATTGAGTAAGAACGATTGTCCATAGTGTTAAAGTGTGAATGTTTCCCAGCGATGGGTTGCGGCAGGGAAGGGCATCCGCTGCGTAAAACATATGCCAGAGAGTTGGCGGTTCATTCCGCTGTGGCGACCCCGAAAGGGAAGAAAGCCGACATGAAGATGAATGAATGACCTAATTATGTAAAGTGTTGTTTAATCAGGCATAGGTTGGCAGTTAATGATTAATTTTCACTCAATGTTTTTAATACAATTCTAAATTAAAGTTACATTTTCAAATGAGGACCCATGTGAATAATATTTGAAAAGTTTTCACTTGTATAGATAAAATAAACGATTAACGATTGAGAATTGTATAAACTGTGTGGTTGGTTTGATTAGAAATTAAAAAGCTTTTTTTTTTATTTATCAAACTGTGTTGTTTGCCGTAAACAATGATTATAAACAACTAAGTGTATTTGTGAGTAGTTAAAGTATTTTTAGGAGCACATTTTGTGGAGGTATAGTTGATTGTGTTAAAACACCACTCTGCAGACAAAAAGGCAAAGTTCAGGAATTGCAAGCTGTTACAGAACCGATGAGATACCTTCCTGGCATGTTGTGGCAAGTTTCCGGTTTGATAACAGAACGTGTTAGTAATTTTAATCAAACTTTTATTTGTACGTTACCACAAAAATCACACAAAAAAAAAACCTTTTCTGGAACGTTAGGTGGTTATGTCGCATCAACTGTCCAGAGACTGTTAAAGTGTCTAAAGTAATACTATTTGAGTTGAATTAACACACAAGTCAATTATAAGTTTGATAAAACAACTCGTTTTTTTTACAGTGGAGTAGTACTTTTATAGGTCCACATCAGTGGGGTTAATTTCCCACTGTGTTGCTATTTTGTTTTGTCAGTGTGTTAACATAAACAGAACAAGTCACACTTGTCCTATCGCTGGCGTTCTCTGAAACTGATTTATTAACTGATTTATTAATTGATATCTCTGTGCCTGTACACCCTATAAAATATATGTTTGAGTTTTGTTAAGTAATAGAAACATTAACTTTTAATGTTTTAAAGTGTTAACTTTTACTGAGGAAATACCATTTTACATAATCTTAGCTTGTTTAAGAAATTATCCTACAAGTAATGAGCTGATTAAAACCATTTCAGATTAGAGTTCAGGGTAGAACTCACTTTTAGTAGACATTGAACGATCCACCTAAATATTGAATTCCTCTCAGTCACTAATGCAAACAGGGGGCAGTGATTGGGATTAAAACCTTAAAAACTGGGTTTCCTGATCACTTGCTATCCAAACATCTAGTCCTCCTGACATTTCTGACTCTCTCTGTCAGCCGACTGCATTGTTATGGAACCTATACGCCCTTCATACCAACAACTCCAGCTGAGGAGACCATCCGGCAGCTCTACCACCTCTTCAAACTCCTCCAGTTCCCCACACATCTTCTATTCTAGTCGTGGACACGTTGGTTGGTATCTGGGTGCAGGACACAGTGACTGGAATTCTTGTAACCTTTCATCCAGTCCCAGTGGACGGAGCACCTGTGACAGCAGCGGTTCTCCTTCCTCCAGCTGGGATAGCATGAGCTCAGAGGCCACCACCTGCCTCAAACTCAACACTGAAGGATGCCATGAGGAAGAGCTGTGTAAGCAAACACCAGACTGCAGTCCTCAGGCTCTCAGAGAGCTTACATTTAAAGCAGGAGGCTTGCAACAGGGGGCATTATTGAGCAGCGATGGGACAGGGATCAATGCGACCTCCAGCTCATCCCCATCAAATCTGGCTGTGCTCCAGCATCAACAGAAGCTAAAAATCGAAGCCAAATTGAAGTTCTCTCAGTTTCTGGATGAAGTGAGCAGGCGAGTTCTACAACCTACTAATCTGTTTGTGTTGTCCAAGCAAAGTTTTTCCTCCAGATCAAGTTCAACAATCTCAAGCAATAGCAACCAGCGCTCTTTTAAGACTCCAGATCTGGAAGCAGAAAACCAGGAATCTATAGATCAGAAGCAGAACCTCCAAATGGTGGATGAGATGCAAGAAGATCAAGGAGCACCAGAGACTGTAGGAAAAGCCTACTTGGAGACAGACATTGACTCTGTACGAATGGAAGATGAGATAAAGGAAGTCAAAATAAAAAAAGAAACAGCTATTACATTCCAAAGCAGCAAGAGAACTGAAGTTATGAATGAAGAATGTCATCTTAACACCATTCAGAGGAAAAGACCAGTGCCCTGCAGGGAAGAAAGCCCTTACAGATATCCCTTCAGATCAGTTTCTCTTCCCAGGGACATTAACATGGTAAGAAACTTGCATGAACTGTTATATTTTTAATACTAAGATATTTTTCATGTTTTTTTACTGCAATACTGACAATATTTTTTTAAACTGACATGATTTTGATCATGGTATAAAATGCATTTTACATTTCAATAAGACAGACCTATTTATAAACACATAGGTGGTTTGCTGCATCCCTAACCTTGCAGTTTATCAGTGCAGTGACAAAATATCATGAACCGAATGTTTTATTACATGTCATAGAAACTGGATTTTTATATCTCAGGTCAGAAGTTTGTGGACCATAGCTTCCTCACTGCCATTTAATAAAGAGTTCCAAATGGCGGTCAGGAACAGCTTTTGTCAACACAGACAATTAGTTAAACTAAAATCAACAATAGTAGAGACCTTAAATTCATCAGGCTTTTATTTCATCGCAATGAGATCTCTGCAATGCATGGATTGTATGCCTTGCAAATGCAGCCATTTCAAGGCTGCAGTAAGTTCAGAATGCAAACTTATGCCCTGTCCACACATACCCAGTTATTTTGTAACTACATTTTTTTATGTGGTAACAATATTGATTCGCACATACCAGGAGCATCGTTTCACCATAACTGTTTTTTTTTAACAGTCAATGTATAGTGTTTGAAAACACTAGAGTCATTGTTGTGTAGACAAGGTAATGTCCCTGTTTCACATTAGGAGGCTCTTGTCTGTGTTGATCCGATGCCCCAAACGGCTGAGGAGACATTGTCTCTGTGATGAATCAACTGGGAACACGACTGGGCCAATATAAGCCAGTCATCCATGTATGCCAAGATTCAACCCACTTCCAGTATTAAAGGTTCTAGAGCTGCCTTGATCACCTTTGTGAAGGTACAAGGGGATAAAGACAAACCAAAGGGAAGGACGCAGAACTGATACACTTGACCTTCGAGGCCAAACTGAAGAAAGGGTCTGTGTCATGAAGAATACTCACGTGAAAGTACACATTCTTCAGATCTTAAGTGGTGAACCAATCCTCTGGAGGCACTGAGTGGACTGTGCGTCTGATAGCTATCTTCCTGAACGGTAGTTTCAGGAGACACAGGTTGAGGACTGGACGCATTAGTTGCGTTTGGGAACTAGAAAGTATGGGCTGTAAAACCTATCGTAAAATTGGCAGGAGGGATTGTACCTTTGCTTAAAAAGTAATCAATCTCCTCGCGCACGACCGGGGCCTCTGTCAGAAGGCATAGGTAATTATAACCCCGTTGAATGCATTAGAACCCCTGTTGACAGCGAACTGCAGTTGATAGCCTTGCCGTACAAGTGTGTATGAGCCCAAGGGGACATAATGGGAAGCTCCCACCAAGCCTCCTGAAACTCCACGAATGGCATCATACTCACTTCGTTGTTCCCATAATGGGATCGCTGACTAGCGGACTTAGAGATGGGATATATAGGGAGCTTAGGTGGAGATCTACCTGGACGTTTAAGCTTGACCTTGGAGCAGCAGCCGATTCCAGATTTGTCTCTGTAATGAGAGCTGCATTCTGATCTGCAATGCAAGCCAGGAGGCTGCTCACTTAATCCAGGGAGTTAAAATTGTGCACTCTTAAGGAAAATCTGAGTGCTGACCTGTGGGTCCACTGCCTGATGGTAGTGGCATCCCCTCCCTTAAAGGGGATGCAGGTTGATGGCGAAGCCCACATGGCATCAGGACTCCCTGGCAGCCTGTCTTAGGGCTACTTGCGATGGGACCTCTTCCCCTGATGATGTTGGGGGGGCTCCTGGCTAGGACTGCTCCTCCATCGACCCCTCACAGCCGGTCTCAGTTGATGTTGCCCACCTGATGCTCACAGGAGGACTGAGGAGGTTTTCAGGCAGTCGTTAGACTTAGAAGTGGATGTGCCACATCTCTTCCTATGTAGCGTTATCCGTTCCCTTAGACCCATTGTATGCTTCCTGATCGTAGAGACGCACAACATAAGGTCTTCTATGGTGACACCGAGGGGGCCATCTGGGACCACAGGTGCATTGAGGAAAAGCTTCCAGTGGTCTGCCTGCATCTCAGCCTGGGTCAACCAAAGATGGCAGTTGTGGACCATCAATGTAGACATTGTGTGACCAAGTGAGCTTTCTGCAACTTTTGTCGCCTTCAGCACCTTAAAAATTAGTCTTACTTGTTGATGGAAGGCAATGAAAGATGTGAAGATCAGGGGCTTTACAGCAGCTCATGCACTTTGGTACAGTCAGAGAATCATGCTGGTACCGGTTATGTCGGACGGAAAGATGGCGCAGTGGTGGAGTTGGTCGTTCTGTAACTGGAAGGTTGGTGGTGAAATTCCGCTACGGCCATTCTGTCGTTGTGGCCCTGGGCAAGCTGCTTCACCCACATTGCCCAGTATAGATGTGTGTGACTGGTGGGGTGTGTTTGGTGGTGGGCAGGAGGCCGTAGGTGCAGAATGGCAGCCACGTCCTGTCAGACTGTCCCAAAGCAGCTGAGGGCTACCAAGGTAGCTTATCACCACCAGAATGTGAATGTGAAGTGAATGAATAATGCTCTGATAATTGTAAAAGCATCTTTGAGTGTCTTGAAAAGCGCTATAGAAATTGAAGGCATTATTATTATTATCACCAGATTTCTTTGTAATCCACAAAAAATAGGAAATAAAATCCAACACAGATTCTTTTTGGTGAAATCTTTTACCAGTTGCTCGCATGTCTCTAGAGGATGACTCCAGCAAATAAACAGGATGTTATAGCGCGTTCACATCAGCTTTATGGGAATGATGTGATGATGTAACCATCAGCTCGTATGCTGATTGGCCTTTTTGAAATGTGTGCAGAGAGTTCACACTATTCCAATAAAAAGACAATCCTGATGTAAGCTGACTGAGGGTTAGGTTCGATAGTTATTAGCTGCAGATTATATGAACTTCAAACAATTGACTATGCCACCCCAGGAATGATTCGGGGGAAAAACACACACTAGCAGGTTTTCACATCAATAATAACATGGACTCAATTGAAAAATACTTTAATTTCACTATTTAAAACAATGAGCAGAAAGAGTAAAAGACTATAGTTAAAAACATTAGGCAAGACAAGACTGCATCACATGAAGAGGGGGATTACAGCACACCCCACGCTTGAAAGAACAACTGAAATCAAAGAAGTACAGGACAAAGATTTCCACAGGAAGACCAAATTAAGCAAATTACACAAGGCTGAGGCACCAAGAGGTTTTCCTGTAGGGGCACTGAAGAACGCACACACACACACACACTGCAATATGAGAATACTCACCGCAAACCACATTACACACCAGTGCAACACCACATTCAAACATCGAGGAGTCCCACCACCAGACTGTCTATAACCGTGACTCTCAGCTCCTGTGTGTTCAAAAATAAAGACAATGAATTAGCAAATAAAAATATTGGCAGGTCACAAAACATAAAATTTACAACTAAATAATAAACAGTACTGCATCAGCAAAGTTAGAAATTAACTAAGAAAATCATCCACAACTTCAACTGAAGAAATTATCAAATTGATATCAATGGCACAATTTTTGGATCCTAGTGAATAATGAAGCAAACTGGATAATGAAAAAAACTTGAACTCAAATTGAGTTTTATGGCAACAACAGCAAAAGTAACTTCTGGTTTAAATGTTCAAAACCAAACCAAAAGAAATAAATATGAAAATAATACATTGAAATCACTCCATTGGAACAGATGAGAAAGGAAGAACAAGAGAAAAAAAGTTTGTTGCCTCCACAGCAACAGGACCCTTTATATGGATGAACAATAACATCCCGATGAGGTCCCTGGCTCAAACTATAGGACAACAAACAAAGGATTGTGGCAGGAAATCATTTGAATCGATTACTCTGGGAAGCTTAATGTCTTACATTAGTCAGTAGAAAATGAGCCCCAAGTCTACTACCAGACCCCAGCTTATGCGCCACTATTTGAATCAACTAACCATTTGGAGCCAGTGGTGTAACCATGTTTTTGTTTTTTAATCTCCAATGTTGGGGAGTTTTAACATGAATGAATCTCTTTTGGGGTCAATCTAATTTGCTCGGCAAAGGAACTGCAGTTCACTTCCTATTGCGCATCAAGAGGGGAAGCAGGTGGCAGCTGTATTCCAGAGTGCACCCTGAAATATGCGGTGGGGCAACACAAACGAGTGGGGTGACGCGTCTGAAATTCTATTGGTTTGTAGATCACATTATCTTATGTAATAGTATACCCACTAGACTTTAGGTTTAAAAATAATAGTATACCCACTAGACTAGAAGGTTTAAAAATCTTAATATTACTCGCTAATGAATAAGAATGTGTCACCTTGCATTGGCACTCTGGGGCTCTTCCTGTGTTCTGTGTATTATAGCTTAGTAATTTCCGTTATATTTCCATAGCAATCGTGATAAATTTGTTCAACACTTACAAGCTAACTTTTGCACAAAAGAAAGACAGAGAAAAACACCTTGGCATATGTTGATTTGCAGCAATGTGTAAATAGTATTAAACACTGCTCATTAAATATCCCTGAATTAAAAACTTGTATTCTGTGCCAATTCTTATTTTTTTTACTTATCTTTTTCATACACAAAAAAGATTTATATATAAAAATTTATTGAGAATATATTCCTTGTAATTAAACATATTTAATTAAATAGTAGTTTAAAAGTAGGTTATACATTATTATAAAATATATTAATATATTTTAAAAATGCATTTGTTTTATGTAATACTAGAAATACTAAAAGAGGTCGAAATATTAGCCAGAATCAGAAAGATGTTTATTGCCAAGTGTGCAACACACTAAGGAATTTGCTGTGGTACAGGGGTACTCTCCTGTGTGGGTACAAAAACATGACACACTAACGTTGCAAAATAGAGTAACACCAATTATATAACTTGCTAAAGTTTAAAGTAAATAGAATATAGTAGTATTCTAGAAATAGAGGTAGTAAAAATAAAAAGTAGTAAGACTATAACTATATCAAGGTGCTTAAGAGATGTGCTTTGAAGGTGATGTGTAAACCAAAGCTTAAAGTGCAGCAAAAGAACAATAGAATGTGGAGCGACTGGAAATGTGCAAAGAGTCCACATCAGAGTCCTGTTGCTTATGTGCAATATTTAAGGGAACTATTTGAGGATGTTGTTGAGAAAAATTATGAGTTTAGGAGTTGAATGGCCTCAGGGAAGAAGCTGTGTTTTTGCCAGCTCTCCTGGTGTTTTGGGCTCTGAAGCATCGGCCGGAGGATAAGAGCTGGAAGAGGTGGTTCCTGGGTGGGCAGCATCCAGAGTGATTTTGAGAGCCCTCTTTCTCATTCTGGAGGTGTACAGTTCTTGAAAGGAGGGTAGGGGAGATCCAGTGATCTTTTCAGCAGTCCAACCTAAATATGTTTAAATATGTAAACCTAAATATTTAAATAAATATATTCACATATAAGGAGTATAAATATAAAGTATATGTAAGTCTATTTTGTACTATTTAGTTAAATATATTAAAATACATGGTAAAATCTATTCATCATCTCTATGCGTTTTCCTTTTTAGAACTATTTTTCCACAATATTTCTTAATAGAACATATCTTTTTGTTTATTTATGTTTACAGGATATTTATGTATACATGCCAAAATTGATACATTTTGTGAGTTTTAAGAGTAAAAAAAAATGGAGTATAAACTTCTAAAATTAATTTTCAGACAGAGTACTTTGATTTGGATACCCACCTCATTCAGAGATAAGTTATTTTTTTTTTTTTTTTTTTTTGGAATTCAATTCATGATATGTGATTATTTTATATATATTGCTTACATTAGTTGATGTGGTGTATTTGTAAGCATGGGCACTAATTGTCAGGCCGGTTTAGAAGTAGGACTCAAATGCAGAGGGTTCAATCTCCAAATAAGTTTATTGTCTCCCAGTGTACCAAAGAGAAGCCTTAATCACAGTCTTAGATGACGTGAATCTACAATCCGCAAGAGATCCTCAACCAGGCAGCGTAGGGGTGAATCGGCAAGAGCACTCAAACAAGCTTTGTAGAACACAGTCCAGAAGTCCACGGGTAGAAAGAACCTCTCATCAACTGGAGGGCAACTGAACAGGATGAGACGAAACCAGAAAGAAAAAACGAACCGGCAACAAACAGGAAGGAACACGAGGTATGAATAGGTGTCTGGGAATTGCCTGATGAGAAATGATTAGGGAAAAGGCATGGAAAATAACACGAATCATCTGGAGGTGATCGTGAGCTGATCGGTAAATAAACGGGAGAGAGAAGATGAAGAGAGAAGGAAAAGAAAGTAAAAAAATGTAACAAAAATATATAACAAGGGATAAAAATAAATACATATAAGAAGAGGAACGATCTGACCCAGATTATTGGAGTCCTGACACTTAGATTACATATTTCATAAATAAATATGAAATAAGGGTGGATTTTATACGGAGGGTTTATTGACGCCCAGCTTATGGCAACTCAAGTTGTCGCTCTCCTTTCTCAAACCACAGCTGCGTTGAATCATGCACTGCTGAGTTCATGACTGATCTAATCCCCTCAGCTTTCTGGGACTTCTAATAGACAGAATATTTCAAAGAAACACTGACCAGCCTTTACAGCCACCTGCATGGGCTTGCATCTCTCTCATAAATTGTTGCATGAATCGACCAGTCTGGTGTGTTTTATTCTTTCCCTATCATCTCATTTTTTCAATGTTTGCTCAATCAACTGGGAAGTCTAGACTTAACAAGGTAGCTTCAAATTTGAGGATTACTGAGATCAACTTATAACTTCCTGCTCTTATGTAATGTTAACAAGAATCTTAAAACTTCAATTTGTTTCCTCGGAATTGTACTTCAATGGTTTTAAGTAAAAGGTTCTGCCCTGTTAAATTACAACACAACAACAACAATACATTTAGTACCCCATCAATCGGTCACTAGGAATTATGTTGGTGACGACTATGGGAAGCTCCACTAGGGGTGCTCTACTCACTCCAAACTGTTTTCAAAATGACAATCAACGAACGCGCTGATGGTCACAAAAACCTGACGCGAACATGGCACTCTTCCTGTTGTTCCATTGGAGCCATACTCTTGACACTCTGTGTGGATTGCACAGTTCTGTCCGGCAACGCACTTAAGGCGAGGTGGGAGTACTTTCAGTCCACCACTGGAGGCTTTGTAGCTCGCGCCCGTAAGGGTCAACGAGCGCATGACTCTGGCGCCCAGAGGAGTCGAGCAGGGTTGAGCGTGCTTCCCGACGGCGCGGTAGCTAGGGGGTACGAATCGATTCCCAGGTAGAGCAGGCGCTGGCGGTGCACTTATGCCTCGACTTATAATCGAGGCCTCCATCCAGCCAGCTAAGCCTGTCTTTGGACCTGACTTCAAGGGCTTACACTGCTGCGGCCCTGCAAGCCATGCCAGCCTTTCAGGAGTTCCAAGCCAAGTCCCTGAAAGAGATGCAGGAGGGAAGTTGTGGCCCAGGTCTTACAGAGGATCTGAGGGCGGCTACCGACTTCGCGCTCAAGGCGACAAAAGTTGCAGCTAGCTCGCTTGGCCACACGATGTCTACGTTAATAGTCCACTTGGTTGACCCAGGCTGACATGCTCCCTCAAGATCCTCAATGCACCTGTGGTCCCAGATGGCCTCTTCGGCGTCGCCAGAGATGACCTTACGTCACAGGGCTCTACGATTAGGAAGCAGGCGGAGGGTCTGGGAAAATTCATGACCTCGCGTAGGAAGAGATGTGGCAGATCCCCTTTTAAGTCAGCACCCCTACCGCCTACTCAATGCCGGAGAAAACTTCCTCAGTCCTACCCTGATCGTCATCCCCCTTGTCGAAGATGTCGACCAAGAGCGGCTACAAGGTTTCTACAGAGGAGCAGTCCTGTTGGACACTATTAGTGGAATTTCCGGAAGCTTGGTGGCAGCTTCCCAATATTTCCCTTTGGCTCGTACGCACTATCCGGCACGGCTATCGACTACAGTTTGCTGCCAAGCCCGCCCAGGTTCTAATGACCTCTGTCTCAGCCAGAGGCCCCGGTCCTGTGCGAGGAGATCAATTCTCTTCTACACAAAGGTGCAATCGAACCAGTCCCTCCTGCTGACAGGGAAAGAGGGTTTTAAAGCCCATACTTTCTAGTTTCCAAGCGCACGGGCGGGTTGCGTCCAATCCTCGACCTGCGTAGTATGGACGCTCATCTTCTGAGACTTCTGTTCAGGATGATATCCTTCAGACACACGGTCCACTCAGTCCGTCCAGGGGATTGGTTAACCACAATAGATCTGAAGGATGCGTATTTTCATGTGAGTATACTCCCTCGGATAATGAATTGAAGAAATAGGAATTAATTATCAAATTTCTGATTGTGACTATTTGTGTTTATAAAAAATATTTATTCACTGTTGCAAAATTAGCTAAAGTTATTGTCTACTTATTTATTTCTCAACAAATGTAATAATGTGTATGCAAACCATTAGGATCTGTTTGTCAATTAAATGTTTATTTTGTCATTTTTCTAAAGGTTTTTTAATTCATCTGTTCAAATTGCTTGAATTCTGCTGCTTTATTTCTTGCTACTGCTACTGCTCAAGCCGCTTAAACTGCTTCTGCTTGAACTACTTACTACAAACTACAAAACCTACAATTCCTGACAGCAACCTCCACTATACTGCTTTATTGTCTAAACTGCTTTGATCACTCTGCCTCAACCGCTCTGCTTATGCTGTTCTGCTCAAATATTACACTGCAAATTTGATTGTTCTTCTGCTCTTGAAAATCTTGGGATTATTGGATAAATTTGAAATAAATGGAGAAAGAATTAATTGAAAATCAATGTCAAATTCCCTGTGATGTGAAAGGTTTCATTTTTATCTAAAATGTCCATTAAAGTAAGAGTCAGTATCTGCTACCACACAGTAAATATCAGCTTCTTTCAAACTAAACTTGTTCCTGGTAATGGATAGAAGTCTCAATTTTTAACAAATGGCGAGGGAGCATGGCAAGTTTACTTTGACAGGCACACAGACACATTCTCTTTCTCCCTCTCTCTCTTCTCAGGCACACAGACTTGTCTCTCTGCCCCCTCACCGCCCACCATTTTCAAGCAGTTGCTAAGGTGATGGCAAAGACTGAATTTTAATAAGATAATAAATTACGGCAGTTTTTATGTGTTCAACAAATGAATGCTTTATAAATTTAACAAATACACATTCTAGAAACACATAAAAGCCAGCATGTTTACAACTGGAATACAGAAGACCACAAATTATGTTTAGTTAGTATTTTGTACTTGAAAATTTCAGGTTCACGGGGATTCAGCATGACATGAGATAACAGCGCACATGTTTGTTTGCACCTGACTGTTATGTACAAAGCTATTGATCCAATTAGTTTTCAGATACAGTGTGAGATCCTTGCAGACTAATGAGAAACTCAACTCCCTTAGTGCAGGATTAGTTATTGATCTGATTATTCTTCACTGATGCACAATTTCTTCTGCTTAAAAAGACACAGTAACTGAACAGAAGAACTGTCTTTATACTGTAGAGAACTAAAGTCTAAATAATATATCTTATTAAGATGTAACTTTATTTATCTACCAGATCTTTCAGATAGTTATTTTTTCTGAGTGCATAGACTAGTCATATATCTAATTGTTTTGTGTATCCCACTGATGATATTATTTAGACTGTGTATTATTATATTCAAGTTTATAAATTTCACATTAACAACATGCTATCATTTAGACTATAAAGTTTGATATATATATACAATACTTTGTAAACAACTTTGGCATTACTATAATTAAATGTAATAATCAAATGTAAATCTAATTTCTTTGTTAATGGCCCTTGCTATTGTCTTGCATCTCCATGTAGTAGCTGTTTCAAGCAGCTCTCCAAGAAGTGGAGCAGAACAGCTTCTGTCTTGTCCAGAAGCAAAGCAGCATTGGAGAAAATGCAATCAAGAGTGACTTGCTTATTTATTTTGTAAATTTCACTTATGCCTTATGGTTGAGTGCTTTATCGTGACCAAACTGTTGGATTGTTGGAAGAGGTTGCTGTTGAAGAGTGTTTTGGTACCATTCTTTATTCAGGGGTGTGTTTTTGGGCAAAATTGTGAGTGAGACCACTCCCTTGGATGAGAAGCAACCCCACACATAAATGGTCTCTGGATGTTTTCCTGTTGGCATGACACAGGACTGATGGTAGCCCTCAAGTTTCCTTCTCCGGACAAACCTTTTTCCAGATGCCCCAAACAATCGGAAAGGGGCTTCATCTGAGAATATGATTTTGCCCCAATCCTCAGCAGTTAATTCGTCATGCTTTTTGCAAAAGATCAACCTGTTCTTGATGTTTTTTTAAGGGTGAAGTGGCTTCTTTGCTGTCCTTTTTGACACCAGGCCATCTTCCAAAAGTCTTCGCCTCACTGTGCATGCAGATGCGCCTACACCTGCCTGCTGCCATTCCTGATCAAGCTCTGCACTGGTGGCACTCCGATTCCGTGGCTGAATCCTCTCTAGGAGACAATCCAGGCGCTTGCTGGACTTTCTTGGATGCCCTGAAGCCTTGTCAGATCTGCCATTCTAACCCAGTCAGTGTGACATAATGATCTCCAGCCTTGTGCCTATCAACATTCTCACCTAAGTAAAGCCTCTGATAGACTAGAGCTTGAGAGCTGTGAACACCACCATATGACTGTGCGGCAGCGTAGACCCCAAATTAAATCTATTTTTAAAACACGATTTCAGTAAACACATGCTCTGACCTCTCCAATCTGTCCTTGGTAGTTGCGTCACGTGATGCTCTTTCCCAGGTCAAAGTTAAATTCAGCTAAACTCTCGTCGGAGCGGAATCTGGAATTTCGAAGCGTATGCTGGAACTTCCAGTTGCACACCATCGTATGCGAACCCATTCAAGTGAATGGGGCTGATTTCATAGTGTGTCTGCTACATTAAGCAGCAACTTTTTCAATTTCCAATATTTATGTAATTGTAAAATCTTTTGACCACGATTGTATATGGTGTTGGTAAACAGAGGACACAAGTAAGCAAGTTCATTTATACAGATTCTTGTATTTTCTCTGTCTTTTGGTCTTTATCATAAGTTTACCATTGTTTTTTTTTTAACAAACAATAGTCAAAAATGACTCACCAAAATGAATTAATCTTCCCATCACTGGGAAGCGTAGAGAAGGTATGTATTTTTTTTTATTCTCAAAACTCAAGAAAATAAATATATGGTGGGACACACCATGTGGTGACATGGCTTTATAAATAAAAATAATAATAACAATGCCTTCAATTGAAATGGTGCTTTTCCACATTTTCATACACTCAAAGATTCTTTATAATTATAAGAGCATTGTTCATTCCCTTCACATTCACAGTGATAAGCTACTTTGAAGCGTCATGGTGGCGCAGTGGGTAGCACGGTCGTCTCACAGCAAGAAAATCGCTGGTTCTAGCCTCGGCTGGGGCAGGTGGCATTTCTGTGTGGAGTTCTCATGTTCTCCCCGTGATCACGTGGGTTTTCTCCGGGTGCTCCGGTTTCCCCACAAGTCCAAAGACATGCGGAATAAGTGAATTGAGTAAAAACAATTGTCCATAGTGTTAACGTGTGAATGAGTGTGTGAATGTTTCCCAGTGATGGGTTGTGGCTGGAAGGGCATCCGCCATGTAAAACATATGCCAGAGAGTTGGCGGTTCATTCTGCCGTGGCGACCCTGAAAGGGAATAAAGCTGACATGAAGATGAATGAAAGCTACTTTAATAGCACTCAGCTGCCCTGGGGCAGTCTGACAGAATGTGGCTGCTATTTTGTAACTTCAGCCTTCTGACCACCACCAAACACACCCTCAGTCACACCCATCCATTGGGGCATTATGGGTGAAGTGGCTTGCCCAGGATCACAACCACTGAATCGATGACCTGGCGAAGATCGAACCACCAACCTTCTGGTTACAGGACGACCAACTTCACAACTGCGCCACTTTTTTCTCCAAAAAACACATGCAGCTTTAGGACAAAAACATCTCCAGATTCAAATTAATTACTGGTTATAATCATAAGTTGGCAATAAGTGGTTAAAATTTAGAGAAAATTGAAAATCTCACCGTTGTTAGAAATCATTTACTTGAATAACTTGATTAATTTATTCCCCTAGATTCCCTTCACTTGGAGAGTTTTTTTTTCCTCAGGGCCCTCAGCATGAGCAGAGGAGGAGTTCATCCTAAAGAAAGACCAAGGGAAGCTAGATGTCTTATAGAAGAAGAAGTATGACGTGTCATCTTTGGCATCATTAGAAAATCTATTATACATTATCTTCAAATTCTTGGTATGGTGTCAAGCCAAAGGAAGACTTACCATTGTGACAGAACCTAACAGAGAGGAGACCACAAATAGGCTCCAGAGGTTGTGATGGTGCAATTGTATATCAACAAGATCCTGATTCCACTGGGATTCCGTCCCTAAGGCAGATTTCAAACAGCCCTGGCTTGTGTGCTATATGTTGCTTCTTTTTGGTCATTAGAAAGTTTTCTTTGAGCACTGCTGTGCAATCTAGTTTCAAAAGGGTTCTCAATCATCTGTACTAGCAACGAGGGCCCTGGACCTGTGTGACCCTCTTGATCAAAGGTGCAATCATGCGGATATCTCCAACTTATAAGAGTCAGTTTTCAGACTCTACTACACAAAGTCCAAAAATACAATGGTTACATTATTATCTAGCATGACACAAACATGTTCCTTTACAGGTGGTCATTTAGGATATTAACGCCAGCCACTCTTCAGGATAGGTTCAGTACAATCCAGCTGATGGATGCAAACTTTCACATGGAATCCTCCTCAATGAGAGTGGTTTCATCTGTCTTGTAGAACAGCTGAATACATTTAAAAACACTAAATAACATCTACTTAAGTTCTCATTTAATAAACATGTTCAAGCTTAGCACCATGTAGATCTTGGCTTCAACAGTTTAACTATGGGCTATTTTTGTATATTACACAGTTAAATTGGTGTATATAATCCTCAGAAATCTTCGACTTCATAAAATGCACATTTTGGTTCAAAAGCATTGACTTTTTTCTCTTTTTTGTGCCTACCCCATGCAATATTAAACTAGCAGGAATGTATTATGCTTCTTTGGGACACATTCATCCTGAATGGTGCTGATTTAATAGTACCTCTTGGTCACTGCTGCATACTGAATCTGAATGAGAATACCTCTGACTTAATCTTCTTCTTGCATTATTCATGAGTGGTGGAGAGACAGCCAGATCCCGAAAGAAAGCTGCAACATGCAGTGGATGTGAGAAGCCGACCTCCCACCAGCTCGCATAGATTCTTTCATCAACAGATGAGCCCACCTGTTTGCCTCTCTCTCTCTCTCTCTCTCTCTTTCTCTCTCTCCCTCACCTCTTTTCTTGTCTGTCTTCACATTCTTCGAGTCTCTGTGAAGCTGGTGTATGAGGGAGGAAAGGTGGGCGGTGTGTGATGTGTATCTGCATTGTGGCTGTGACTGTGCTTCCCATTTTTTCCTTCCTTGCACATGAGCATGCTGCAGAAGTGTTCTGTCCCTGCTGGGTTGCGATAGAGCCAGATAAAGGCAGAGGGAGAGAGAGAACTAGTGGATGCAGACGCTTCAGGCTGCGCAGTGATGTCTTGGCAGCTTCAAGAGCCAGGAGCATGTTAGTAATCTCCTCTTCTTCCCTTTTCTAGGCTTCGGATGAGGAGATGCACAACATAAGGTATGGAGCTTTACCTTTTCCTCAATATCTGTTCCGTTTTCCCTGCCATCTCTTCTTACATTCAATAATTATTACTCTTTAAAGCAAGACTGCAGCATTATTTTTATAATGTAAAAAGTATGATTTGCTTGCATTCCTAACCAATACCTTTAGCTCTCTAAGGGTTATTAGTTTAGCTGCACACATTTTTTTCAGCATATTCAAGTATTGTTCAGGTTGTACATTTTTACAGAAGACACACTTGTTTTTTACCAAACAATCCCTGTAGGTGAGGCTCTAAAACTCCAAACTGAATGCAATTGGCAGAAGATGTCTTTCCTAAAGGGACATCAGAAACAGCTTAAAATAATTATTATGATCTTGCCAATGTTTCCAAGCTACTGCTACATTTAATAGCATAGACACCATATCGGGGAAAAGGTGTGACTCAATCTCTGTGGAGGAGGATGAATAGATTGATTGGGGTTTCCCCTCCTTGGCATTCTTTTTTTGTTACAGATTGTCAGTGGTAAGAGACATGTTACTGTTAAATTGAATTGTCTTCGTGTCATTAAGATAAAGGAAGAATTGAAAATTCAAATCCATTGACTGTAATATGTACCATTATAAGGTGAATTGGTCAAAGTGAATCGTTGGTGGTATCAAATTTAACAAATTTACCTGAAAAATTCTGACTTAACAAGTTTAAGAGCCATAACAAGTTAACTAATACAAAGGAGGTTTAGCGCTTTTCTAAAAGCTAGCTTCTAACTTTAGCAGTGCTTAATTTTATAGGCACATGTTTTCCTATACAATTAGTACATTGAACAGATTAATACTCTTTAATGACAACAAAGTTCAAGGCTTAAAAACAAATTAATTGTTACCTTTATTTAAAGTTTTTTCTTTGTTTTGGTAAATAAGCTCCAATTACACAAAAATTTTAATTTTCAATGAAAACATTTGAGCAATCTTTTCAAAAAAGTCTTGGCCAAATGTAGGCATCACTATCCATTTTTGGCCCCTGAAAGAAAATAGTTTTCATGAGGGGTTAATAAATACTTTAAGACTAGTTTAATTAGGCTGTATAATGAACTAAATCAATGATTTAAAAAAGCTGTAATGGCTCCCTGTTGAAACCTGAAAGACATAACATAATGGTTACTTTCGTAACTGCGTTCCTCGCCAGAGAATGGAGACATATGTCGGTGACGACTATGGGAAGCTCCGCTTACTCTACTATGCCTGTTGGGGCAAGAGGAGCCAAGAAGCTGGAGGTATCTCCAGGGGTAAAATAGTGCATGTATCACTAAGAATTGCGCAAGCCAAGCTGGACACCCCTTTGTACATCTCAGACAATGCTACCACCACCTAGCACGGCTGAAGAGACAAATTCAATGCTCAGGTTATAGTACCTTGCGAAGGTGTTAGGTGTCGACCAACCTGCAGCCTTTCAGATCTCTCAGATAGAGTGAGCTCTCAACTGCTGGGGCAAGGGACATCGGACGCTGTGTATGCGGTACAGATGGCCTCCACTAGTCAGTGTTTGGTGACAGCCTTCCCTATCATCTGTTGTCCTCCAAGCATACAAAGAGCTGACTAGACCTTCAAAAGTTCCAGTTCCTTCTACATAGATTCTCAGTACTTGGACCGGGCAATTGGGACCAGGGGTTGGTGCTACCTCCTCTTCAGGCAGAGCTTGGAGGTTCACTACTTGAGATTTTGAAGGGGTTGGTAGGAATCTTGGGCACTTACAGGCTAGAAATGTAAGCAGGTCTCATGGACGGAGAGTTCCTGCAGATCCCCCACCATGAGGCTAATGCCATCAGGAGCACTGTTTACTTGACAGAACTTAAGCTCCCCTCAGGACAACAGAAGGATCCAAGAGGGAACTAAGGAAGGCCTAGAGAGTCTACCCCTTCTGAGGAATCTGACCGTTAACTTGTGTTGTCTCACAGAGTTGCCTTCAACTGTAAGCAATCAACAGCCAGAATCGCGGCCGAAGTAACCTTCAGGGTGGATGGAGACAGTCTTTGATCCAGACCCTTGTGGAGAAGGTTTAACCTGTGTTCAACCGGGCAGGTGCTTGGGTCTACTTTGCGAGACTGACACCAGTCGACAAACCAACCCCACTTGCTGGCATAACAAGCTCTGACAAGACACAGTTTTGGACCACGGACGTGGTATAACCGAGGAGTTTGGGCGTAGGTGCTTGTGATCACATCCCTGGGACAGAATTTCCGACCGCAGGCTAACTGGCCAGGGAGGGAGCAGAGTTCTACAAACCAAAGTCAATTAGGTCAATAAGGTGCCATCAATAGAACCTCTGCCTCGTCCTCTCTGGTCTTGCACAGCAAGGGTGTAAGGAGACTTTGGGGAAACCGTATATAGGCGTTTTCTTAACCAGCAACACTCCAGTGCATCTTTCCCAAGATGAGCCTGGGGCAGAACGTAGAACAGCCAACACTGAGCATTCTCTGTGGTGCTAAACAGGTCTACCTCCACTATTCAAAGCACTCTCAGATCTGCTGGACTGCCAGGGGATGGAGTCACCCCTCTTCTGAGCAGAGTTTTGACCAAGACAGTGTACCTGCTGAATGGTTCAACCTGCTGGGAGTATGGACTGCAACTAGGGACAGCCCCCAGTTATGACTACAGAGGAGCTGTCTGCGAGCGAGAGTTAGTACGGGGTGAGCGTATACTTCCTTGTCGATTGACATACACCACCACCGCCAAGTTGTCCATCCTGACCAACATGTAATATCCCTGCAGCAGTCTCCTGAAGTGTTTTACCGCTAGGGACACTGCACAACTTTTGCTCCAGGAAGCATACTTCTCAGTTCAAGCCTGAGACAGTGCTCCACCTGATCTTTGAAGCATCGGTAGTCACTACTACATGCCTGGCAGGTCCTCCAGGGGACACCGGCATGGAGGAACTGAATTTCCTTCCAAAGACTGAGAATGAGGTGTCACGTTCACTTTTACTGGCCCCAATGCCAGGCTTGCAACAGAACTCAAGCCAGGCTGGAGTGGTCTCACATGTGGAATAACCACTGCTGCAGAAACCAAATTCCCAGGAGTCTCTGTATGTTCTTCAGAGGGACCACCAATTTGCACAGTCTCTGCATGCTGCCTTCAGCAGGCTCAGGGCACAGCCTCCATGGAGGCGTCCTCGCAAGTTTAGCTCCATAGCCAGAAGGATATGTTCAGGCCGGGGTTCAGACGGCTCCTTCGGGGTTGATCCGAAGCCCAACGACTGGGGTGACATAGGACCCTGTCTCTGTGACAAATCAACTGAGACCTCGACAAGGACAATGTCAGCCAGTCGTCCAGTACACCAGAATTCGAACCCTTTCCCGTATAACGGGACTAAGCCACATCAATCATCTTGTGAAGGAGCGAGTGGACAGAGACAAGCCATAGGGGAAGGCACAGTTCTGATACACTCGACCTTCAAGGCTAACCAAAGGGGTCTGTTCGGAGAGAGTATACTCACATGAAGTTGGCATCCTTCCACTTGTAGTGAACCAATCCTCTAAATGGAGTAATGGGCCATGCGTATGGAGACATTGTCCTTAAGAAGCCTCAGGAGACAAGTGCTCAGAAGACGCAGGTTGAGAATTGAACGCAACCCACCTGTGCGTTAAGGAACTAGAAAGTATGGGCTATAACCCTCTTTCCATGTCGGTAGGAGGGACCGGCTTGATTGCTTGAGGTTATAAGACCCCGTTGAACCTGGCCGACTTGACAGCAAGTGCAGTTGACAGCCGTGCCGGAAAGTGTGTATGAGCCAAGGGACATAATGGAAAGCTCCCACCAAGCTTCCTAAGCTTCACTAATGGCATCACATGCACTTCGCCGATAGTTCCCAAGCGAGGCCGTCAACTAGCGGATTTAGTGGTGGGGTCTACAGGATGTGCAGCATCCTCTTCCAGCCGAGGAGGTCTCACTCGAGGCTGACTCCAACACGGAAGCTGGGTGTCATTCGGGCTGCACTGCATCAGACGCCACGCCCTGGAATGTGTCTCTGAAACGTGAGCTACATTTGGATCTGCAATGCAAGCCTCCTGGCTGCGCACATAACCCAGGAAGTTAAATTTTTAATGAAACTGAGACCTGACCTGTGGGTCCGCTGCTTGATGGTATTGGCACCCCTTCCCTCCAAGGGGGGGCGGGCTGGTGGTGAGATCCGCGCAGCAGCTGGACTCCCTGGGTGGCCTGTCCTAGGACTGCTTGCGATCGAACCTCTTCCCCTGATGAAGTTGAGGGGGGACCCTAGACCGGACTGCTCCTCCGTTGACTCCTCATAGTTGCCCTCGGTCTATGTCTCTGACGTGAAGGTTGATGATCAGGGGAGGCCTGAGGAGTTTTTCACCAGCGTCAAGCAGGCGGTGGGGGTGCCTGACCTAGCAGGGGAGCTGCCACGTCTCTTCCTACACAGCGTCATACATTCTCCCAGACCCTCCGACTGTTTCCTGTTTGTAGATACTTGTGACATAAGCTCATCCATGCCGAAGAGGTCATCTGGGACCACAGGTGTGTTGAGGAAACACTTCCAATCATTTGGGAGCATCTCAGGCTGGGTCAACCAAAGATGGTGGCTGTGGACTACTAATGTAGACATCGTGTGGCCAAGCGAGCCACAAGAAAATACTCCAACTCGTTTCTGTGGAGTCGCTCGCGTGTCGAGAGTAGGCTCCAGAAAAAAAAAAAGGAAGAGTGATGACGCTTGCATCTGCTTTTGTGTGCGGCAACGTGATCACGTGACTGCTGATTGCTATTTTAAAAAGAGTGTGGAGAGAGTAGAGCGCTCCTAGTTATGTGAGCGCACCCACATAAGTCGGAGTGAACGACTGATGGGTAAATATGTTTTACTTGATTTTCTTGGACTTTATTTACATTTTTTTTAAACATAATCAAATAAGAGGTGAACAAGATTTATTCTAATTGAATAAAGTTTTGATTTGCAAATGATCCAATTCCATAACAGACTTTATGTATAGCATATTGTGATTTTGAAAGGTGATTTGTTTGTACTAAACTCCTCTTTTACGTGACAACAGCAGAGCTTATGGAGCTGCTGAATGAGTTCAATCTGGAGATAAAGTAGAGTACTTGATAATTCAGGGTCCCGGCAGAAAATAGGATTCCAGTTTCTTACTTCATAGAGAATAAATGCAGTCTCCAGTTATAAACTATAACATTTTCCTTCATGCATGCTAATGTCCGTGAAAAGCTTGCATAACCCTGCTTCTCCTCATGTGACAAATCTGCAATTGAGTGCAATTTAGTTACTGTCTAGTTATGAAATGGCATGTAAAAAAACAAAAATGCAATGTGACAATCAGAGAACTTTTTGTGTAATAGTACCATTAACATTAACCTGAATAAAACTTTATACATTGTATATGGTATCATCCCAGTTTTCTGCAGGAGTATTTTAAAGATTGAAAGCCTGTGGTTTTCATGTTAGCAATACATGCAAACCAGATTCTGTATGGGCAAGGTGTGTTTATAAAACGTAAGAATGCCTCCTTTGCTGGTCTTTCAATAACTTTCAAATGCAAAGACCTATCAAATTACAAACTTTGTAGTTTTTAAATTCTTCACTTTACTTTTAAAGTTTGTTGGGTTGCATAAGTACTCATGTCAACATGTTTGCTATTGCTCCAGTTGTTCTTTCAAAAACACAATGGCAGCTGTTGTTCTTAGACACTACTTTCCTTGATTGTATGAAGACCCCACAAACTTACAAAAAGTTAAATAGTGTTGCATTATATAGTATTTAATATAGTATTACTTAAATTTGCAATTAAAAAATTCAATATTAGCCTAGTATAGCAACAAGTTTGTCTGCCACAGAGACAGGGAGTTAAGGAAACTTAGCCAATGGGGGTTTCAGGTCGACCAGGAAAAGAGCCCGAACTGAACCTGAAGGAACTGATCTCGGCCAAGAGCGTTGCTTTTTTACGCTTGAAACTAAACTCATCAACATCATCATTTTCCTCAGGTTAGTTTCATTTGCTTGGTGAATAGTGAGTCTGCGGTAGAAATTAAAAAATGCTGATCCCACATAACAGAGAAGTAGTGAAAGTGTGTGACAATGTTCACAGGCTCATTGTCCTGTAAGACTTTTTTTGCGATGCAGTCAATAATCTAAACCCACTGACAGAATTTTATAAATCTTTATTAATGGAGGGGGCAGCAGAAGTGCCATGTTGTATTGATGTGGGCCATCCTGATTGGCTGATGCTGGAAGGTTCCAACCTCAAAGAAAGAAGGGGGGAAGCTTAAATTAATATTCATTTTGAGGTACCCTATTGTAATTGTATTATTCTTAAAACCTTTACTTGTTGAAAAGGTATGCTGGCTGTACATATTATAATATGTTTGAACTATGTTGGGTATTGTGCCGCTCATTACAAGTTCTTTTAAATAAATGTAATGTGTTAACTTACCTGTGTTTGATTTGGCTCTGATTGGAACGCTGGGAAACCAGCTATATTTAAGGACCTGGGGCCTCAAGTATAAAACTTTGCGTAGATGTAATCCTTAAAGTGTGCGTACGCACATAAGGCAGAATTTGCGTACGCACAAAAGTTTTCAGATTTATAAAACCATACGTACGCCAGAACCCGCGCAAGGTTCGCTTTATAAATCAAAATTATCTGAATATTGTGCGCAGGTGCACGTGCGTATTGCTTACCCCAATCTCCTCCCGAAATAACCATATTTGGAGGTTAAGACCGCCCATTTTGAATATGTATGATCTCCCTGCATATTAATAGCACCAATAATTCGGTTAACAAAAGCAAATTCATTCTCAGATGGTGCCTTTATTGCAACATGAGTGCAGTCAATAGCACCGATTACATTGGGAAAACCGGCGATTGTTCCAAATCGCATTTTGATGTTGGCCTGTTCAGCTTGCGTGTAAGGAAAACGGATGTATCGGGTGCCATCCCCACTATCTCATCCCATACTTATGGCATGACACGACTCAGGGATGACTGCGACATACCCGATCGGTCTGCCAACTCTCACTGGAAAGTACCAGTGGCCTAATGTGGACAATACTTGCACAGGAACACACAGCGCATGGTTTCTCCATGAAGGTCTTTCCAATACTGGGCGTAATTCAGAACACAATTCCAATAGGATGGCTCTTGGAAATCAAAATCGGCTCATGAGCCAATCATCATCATGAGCAAGCAAATCTTCACGGTCTCTGAAAACACGCTCCCTCCGTAGAGCGTCATTCGCAAGGTCTTCTAACAGCGCTAGAGCATCCATTATGATGATAAGTTATATACGCAGATACCTTTTTATAGCCCATTCATTAAAACAAATTAGTAAATTCAAAGTATTTGCACCTGGTTTAGAATGCTAATAATGATAATTCAGGTTGATACAATTTGATTTATTGGGTGATGTAATAGGATCATTTAGAAGTTTTTCATTTTAAATAGCTATTGCTATTTGGGACAGTTGGTGTCGCCAAAACACATACTCTTCTAAAAGAGTGCGTACGCACGGTCAAGAGCATCCGTACGGTGCGCACTTATTTACGCCAAGTTTATTTTTTATAAATCCCGATATGTGCGTGGAAAAATGCGTACGCATCTGTCTATGCCCATTTTGTGCGTACACAACGTTTATACATCAGGCCCCTGGGGATGCTCTTGACCGTGCGTACGCACTTTTTTAGAAGAGTATGTGTTTTGGCGACACCAACTGTCCCAAATAGCAATAGCTATTTAAAATGAAAAACTTCTAAATTATCCTCTTACATTACCCAATTAATCAAATTGTATATACCTGAATTATCATTATTAGCATTCTAAACCAGGTGCAATACTTTGAATTTACTCATTTGTTTTAATGAATGGGCTATAAAAAGGTATGTGCGTATATAACTTATCATCATAATGGATGCTCTAGCGTTGTTAGAAGACCTTGCGAATGACGCTCTACGGAGGGAGCGTGTTTTCAGAGACCGTGAAGATTTGCTTGCTCATGATGATGATTGGCTCATGAGCCGATTTCAATTTCCAAGAGCCATCCTATTGGAATTGTGTTCTGAATTACGGCCAGTATTGGAAAGACCCTCGCGGAGAAACCATGCGCTGTGTGTTCCTGTGCAAGTATTGTCCACATTAGGCCACTGGTACTTTCCAGTGAGAGTTGGCAGACCGATCGGGTATGTCGCAGTCATCCCTGAGTCGTGTCATGACATAAGTATGGGATGAGATAGTGGGGATGGCACCCGATACATCCGTTTTCCTTACACGCAAGCTGAACAGGCCAACATCAAAATGCGATTTGGAGCAATCGCCGGTTTTCCTAATGTAATCGGTGCTATTGACGGCACTCATGTTGCAATAAAGGCACCATCTGAGAATGAATTAGCTTTTGTTAACCGAATTATTGGTGGTATTAATATGCAGGGAGATCATACATATTCAAAATGGGCGGTCTTAACCTCCAAATATGGTTATTTCGGGAGGAGATTGGGGTAAGGAATACGTACGTGCACCTGCGCACAATATTCAGATAATTTTGATTTATAAAGCGAACCTTGCGCAGGTTCTGGCGTACGTATGGTTTTATAAATCTGAAAACTTTTGTGCATACGCAAATTCTGCCTTATGTGCGTACGCACACTTTAAGGATTACATCTAAGCAAAGTTTTATACTTGAGGCCCCTGGTTTCAGTGCTCAAGTAGAGGAACATCCTGAGCGAAGAGGAGAGATGTGTTGCTGTCTTCCTGCAGTTTGACTCTGGCCTGTGCAAAATTACTTTTGAAAGAAAGAACCCCAAGTGACTGCATCTAGTTTGTTTATTCTGGAGTCCTCACTGTCTAATTTAATGTAGGTTGTGCTGTTCAGCATTTGATTATTTATGGTTTGGAGCTCAAATGTTTTGTTTTTAGACCTTTCTGTTTTTTGTTATGTTTTATGTTGGTTTTGTTTTGTTGATCACTGGTGGCACAATAAAAGTACGGTTTTGGGAAGAAAACCTTGTGTACTGGCCTCTCTCTGCATACAGATTAAACGCTAGGAAAACCATATTATGATAAAGTGGTGTTATTTGTAGTGGAATGTGGAAGGAGTGTAGTTATTTATGTTGTCGTGGTTTTTAATGCTCAAGCATGTGAGAGCTCAGTGATTGACCAATCAGTGGGTAGCAATTTGTCATTTCATGCCTTCTTTGCAAGTAAAAGTAGCTAAACTGATATAGAATGTGGTGGAAAAACCCCTAAAAATGGAGTCGAGCTGTTACATTACATAGTATTTGATCTCCTCCTGGTTCTGGCTCCTTGCTGCATAGGACTTAGCTAAACGGTTATGTGTTTGCTTCCCTGTAAGTGAGTGGGAAAGCCTGTTCTGGTCCCCAAAAGGTTGAGTTAGTAGGCATGGGGAAAAAAGCTGGGTCAGATGTCACGCTGGGTCTGGTTAAGAATTGCACACCAACCAAAATGCTGTTTTTTTATGCATGTAATAATATTTGGTGTACTGATATTTCATAAAGCAAAAATGCAATTATGTGGATCATTGTCAATTATTCCTATAGGATGTACTGCCAAAATGTGACCAACTATACCGTCGTTTCACATGTTTTTAACTACAATAAAAAATTAAATACAGGATGCTTCAAGGTCTTACAAATCTACAGTCTTACAGTACAATTATCATTTTGGCTTTTCAATCACTGACTTGACAGGAGGATAGTTCAAAACCAGAAAATAAACTGTATAGAAACACTGTAGACATGTTAATATACACAATCTTGAACACTTTGAATACTGTGTGCAATTTAAAGCAGTATCACAAAGAGAACGTTCTAAAAACTGGTGTGATAAAGAAAATACCAGACCAACAACCTTCAATGTAACACAAGGACTTAAGATATAACCAGGAAAATGTTAGCTTTTATTGCAAAAGAGATAAAAATTTTTTTATTTTTGATTATGTGTTGACTGTGTTTGCGCCCTCCTAGTGTGTGCCACACATTCGAACGCTCGAAGTGCATTGTCATAGTAATTTTTTCATAGTAATTTTGGGTTACGCAAGTTTAATGACAAACAAAGCTCTCTCTCATATTCCATCGTTAACATTCCATCTTCTTTGGATTGCTTTATCAACTTGTTTACCTTAGATCGAATATACAGTCCATTGGTATAAACACAACAATAAATTTGTTTTACTAGTTCAAAAACACAGGCCACACAGAATGGATTTAGAACTAGGGCCCAGAGTGACAAGTACAAACACTAAACATGGTCTCGGTTTGGATCCAATATACAAGCTTCAAAAATGTTAAAAGATGGGAGAGAAAAGGGGAATGTTGTTTTTATTGTGCAGAGAGAGGAGTGAGAACAAGTTCATAATGAACAGGCGACAGTAATGAACGGGACAGACATAGAGAGTAATATTTAATAAAATGTTTGCTTATGTGCAAACCTTCAAACCTGCTGCAGTGAAATCTCAAGGGTAATTTATTGATCATGTCTACTTCTTAATTCTCACTCATTGAGAGTGTGTCTCATGATGTTTTTATGTTATGATGTTGTAACACTTTAACAGCATTAACCATGACATGCTGCATTAATGCTGACATCTTTGATCTAAAAAATATTTCAAGGTATAGTATAAAATTAGTTTGCCTTGAGTACTTGAAATTAACAGCTGCATTCTCTACATTGTCTAATTTAATGCACAAATAGATATAACGCTCATTATTTAATCTCCTTTTTGCAAGGCTTCTGGAGGAAAAAGCATCCTGTAGTCAGGGAAATAAAAAAGCTAGACGTTTTACACAATGGTTTTCTGCAACACAGATTAGTCCCGCCTAACCATTTTTGACCACAGAGTGAGTGCAAACCTTTGTGATGACTTTAGACAACGTATTTATATATAATCAGAGTCTACTTATATCTTACATTCTTAAATATAATCATCAAAAACCACTTTCTTGGAAAAAGACAAAAATTCTGCCAATGGAATGAGCTCATATTTGACTAGAATTCTTAAAATGATTAAAAATGTCCAACAAATGTTGATGGATCATAAAAATAGATAAACCTTTATAAAAACAGTTAAGGTGAATCCTCTTAAAGGATATGTAAAGTGATTCTCTTAAAACTATTTTGAAAATAAGGAGTAAGTATAATATATATATATATATATATATATAATATATATATATATATATATATATATATATATATATATATATATAATGTGTGTAGTACACATTACAATTTTATACAGAAAATGGAATTAAATCAAGGATTGTGCTCAAAACTAGTCCTTAAGAGTCTTGAAACTAGAAAAAGCCTCAAGTAGTATTCAGATTAGTTAAAGCATGTTTGAGCAATCTTTTATTCCTTTTTTCTGAGCTGAAAATGTTTTTGTTTTCCTTATCCCCGCCCATGCCCCACCCACTTGTCAATCATATGATTGCTTGTACAGCCCCTCTCTACGATGACAGCAAACGCCGTTTTACCCAGAAGTGCCAGAGAAGGGCATTTTTGGATTGCTGATTTCAGCACACATACTCTTTGCATTTTATCTTCTCTAAAGTCCTAAACATGCACTGCACACATTACAACAGCCAATCGTGTTGAAAGCATACTACAGGGATGCTACTAACGTTACACACTATTGTGCAGAGCTCGCGCATCAAAAAGTAAAGATTGCGACCAGATCTTGTACTAGCATTTTACACAAGCACACCTATAACAAAATAAATAATTCATAACACAGTTTGTCTACATTAGAAATCATTCAGTGTAGAGTAAGCCCCGTCTGATTTACACGTAAACACGCCGCTGAGGAGCTTTTTCCTCCGGTTTCTGTTTCATTCTGTGGACTCAAACTCTGTGTTAGACTCTGGCTTAAACATAGAAGGTGCTGTTACATACTGCATACCCGTTGCCTGTCAATTATAATGTTTTAAAGCATAAACATGTGTTTCAATAACAAAAGAGTCACTAATTGGGTCTGTTTTTGCTCAAATCGAACTAGCTTGAGAGCGCTGGTCAGTAGGGAGCATGTCGTAAGCTCGTCTGGGGGAGGGACCGGTGTAAACATCGAATTTTTGCCGGGCCAAAAATACAAGGTGATTCAAAGATGTTTTTTTTTTACAAAAAATATTGCACTTTGAACGTTATTAACAGTGCAGCTCTAGTATTGAAAAAGGGCATAACGTGGAACCTTTAAAAAAAAATCAAGCAGCTATTACTTTTAGAAGCAGTGAAAACAGCTTTCCCTCACACTTTAAAAACCCTGTGTTTACTTACTTGACTATGTTGTAAGATCACCACAACCCCACAATTCAGTTTTTAATGCCTAAGCTTCTACAAAAACAATGTAACCTTGTTCTTTAAGAATTCAAGGACACAGCGGCAACGTCAACCACTTGATCAATAGATTTCTCAACTCAAGCTAAAATGATCCCAATAAGTTCTCCCCAATTTAAGTCTTTTTGTCAAATCAAGCTAAATAATCTATACCTTAAAAGTTTAAACTAGTTCATTCTTCCTAACACAAGAATATTATACATTTAAGGTTTTTACAGCTTACTGTTGCAGTGTGACTAGGCATTTTCTTGACCTAACACAACCACAAACTTGACTCAACCCAAACTCTCAAAGTTCTTTTCAAAACTGGCCAACACAAAGATGTCTAATCATACTACTTTACCAATTTGCCTTCAAATGCATCAAAATCCAATAGCAAAATGACTCCCAGTATATCTGTGACATACAGTTTACCATGACATTCAGGGAGAAATGTTGATCTGTTTCCTGGAAACCTATCCACAGACATCAAATTTCTTCCACGATGCCTGGATCGACCGTCCTGTTTCTTTTCCTTCTCCTTTATCTGCCATCTGCAGGCCACAAAATCCACTTAAGTCATAATTATTCCCCGCTGCAAGCAAGTGAGCGCCTGGTGGAAGGTGGGATGAGAGATTGAAAGTGGGAGATAGGGAGTGTGAGACAAAGAGAAAGTAACAACAAATCAAGTCAATGCAGACGAATGACTGTATTGTTCTACTCTGTCAAATTGTGGTTTAACAGGCTTTACTTTTGAGTACTTACTTTAAATGACATTCACAATTCATGTTCTTTATTGCTGTGGTGTGTTTTAGATTCAGACTAAAGGGTCAATGCAAAACGAGGGTGATTAACTTGTAGTTAAATACATTGTACTGATTCTACAGTTGTTTTGACCAGGAACATGGAGACGGATGTCAAGGACTGGCTAGAGTTTAACATCTAAAGAAAGGACACTGTGAGTAACGTAACTGTCTGGGTAACAGTCTCTAGCATATTAAGCAGGTCTACTCCTGCAGCTTCTTGCAGTAATTTTCGTTTTTTTCCTATTGCGTTGATAATCTTCCTCTGCTTTAGCTATAGCTGAACTCTGCATACTTGTGAAAAATAGCTCTAAAATGTACCAAATATCATTGAGAAGACCCTCAGTTCAGAATGATCATAGGTAAATTTAACACTTACACATTGTGTAGTATTTATTTGCACCTGTTAAAAAAGCACACATGTCAATCTGAATCCTTGGAGTATTTGACACCCCTAATCTGGAATAGACTAAGCAATGTGTCACTGCTAGTTGCTGTATTGTATAATTAATTCATAACAAACTCATTTTTTTGAAGCCTGCCCGCAAGGTCTTTGTTTTACCAATAACAAAAACATAAAATAAATAAATATAAGTTACACAGAAAATACCAATCACCAATACTTTAACTCTAGACCGAATGAAAGAGGACAGTATTGAGACTAGGGTTGGGTACCAATAAAGAACCGGTACCTCTAGAACCGATTTGGACCGGCCTTCATTTCCTCTTCAACAAATTAACAGCAGACCCTCAGAGAAACACGCGAATGCAGGCACAAATGTTACACACTTGCTTTGGCGGCATCCGGAAGCAGCTGGGCTGCCGCTAGCTTAGCTTGCTAAATTAAACTTAATAACTTCTTGTTATCATGTGACTGCATTCAATGTGCCACTAAATGTTCTGTTCTCCTATTTGTCAGTTCCAGCCTTGATGCTGTGTGTTCTTAAGTAGTCTCCTACTCTCCTATTGGTCGCCTGATGCCTCATTATGCCTTCTTGGAAAAGCTCTCCATCTTTCGCGTTGCTTTATTGGTAAAGTGTATTTTTATGGCTATGACTCTCCTCCGCTACCATCCGCTCTTCTCCAACACTTTCCTACATCACCTCACAAGAAACATAAGGGTTATTAAATCTTCGTTATTAAATGTTCTTTGTTAGTTATTAGATTTATGTGTACTTTTAAGGATTGAAGATTCCTAGTTTATTTTCTCTAGTTTTTCATGTTATTTTCAATTTTTAGGGTTGTTTCTGTGTGGCTTGGAATGGATTAGGCATTTTACATGTAAAAGTTGCTTCAACATATGAAAAATTCAGCATACGAAGGCCATCCTGGAACGGATTCATTTCATATCTTGAGGTATCACTGCACTGCCTTTTGAATGTTTTTAAAGGGTAGTGATAGTGATAGAAGAGGCACAAATATATTCAAATTGCTTTAAACCAATTCTAATTGCTAGAACCAATCAATTGAATTTGGCATGAATCTTAAAAAAAAAGTCTCAACTTGTCTTATAACAAGAAAAAAAAGACTCACGTTTGAAGACCAAAAGAAGCAAACACCTCTATAGCTATTAAAACCAGGACATTTCTTAGTGAGGAGACTGCACCATACTTCAGAGCTAACTTCTATTATGCAAGCTGAAGCTAAGTATTTTAAATTCACAGATGCTAATGAATTCACTAATGTTTCAACATCAAAGTGCCAATGCTCTGTCAGGGGAGCAAATTAGAAGTTTCTCTGTTCAGGTTAGAAAAAAGCGGACCCCTTGCATGACTTTTTTATTGTATTTTATTAGAGAGAAAAAATAACAAGCCAAGGATAACTAGGGCAACAAAGCAAAACCTACAAGGGGGGGAAACACAGACTTGAAAACTCAAACTACAAGACTAGCAAACAAATTTACAGATTACTCACTAACATCTAGCAACAAATCAACATGATCACCTCAGAGTGGTTAGTAAAACGTGCCCACAAGGAAGAGAAAACTGAGAGGAGCTTATAAAAGGTTAACCAATCAAACATAACAAATGAAACTCAGGTGTACTAACTGAAAGCTTTAATTAGACAATGAGAAGGGTGGGAAAAGGTAGGAAAACAACAAGACAATGTGCTTCAAACATGGACAAAACAAATCAAAGATGGCCACCGTCAGTCAGATGACCTGATCCATGTGGGTGGAGGTGGCAAAGGAAAACCGAATAAACAAAAAGTGATAACTGAAAACGAGGTGAAACAAAAAATGAGGGAAGGACTGTCAATGACCTGTCACCTAAAGACAATTATTTACAATATAGGTACTTGACAGATCACCCGGTTAACTTTGGATGCTCTTAACTTGAGCCGGTTACAAGTTTAGAAAAACTTAGTGATTATGAGGGGCATTATTAAGGGTTGATATGGGGACATTAATAAAGGAGCAGAAATCTCACATTTTTATGTTCTAATATCTTTGAGGTTTTTATTTGCGACTGCTCAATGTGTGCATCCCTGTCGAGTGTTTTTCCTGTGATAAAATTTCAACATCGACAAAGTGTAAAGTGCAATGCAAAGTAGAAAGTAGAGGTATGCATTGTCACTCTTATTCCTTGCTACTGTCCTTATAACCCCCCCCCCCAGCATTGAGTTGCAATGGCCTGCTGTGGGAGTAAACTTGCCCCTTGTCATGTGGTAAATGTTCGTGGGTGAGGATTTAGAGAGATGTGTTATATTGACACCCTGCGGTGAGTCAGACAGGGAGTGATAAAAAAGAGTGTGAGATGAGTCAGAGATGGGGGAGCCATAGAAAAGTATATAATGAGTTTTCTCCATCATCAGCTTGATGGACTGAAATTAAAATAGACAACACAACAGGAAACAAGACTTTTCTTTAATGGACTCATTTGTGCTACAAAATAACATATAAAGGGGAATCAATGAATACAACCAAACAAAACTGTGTAATGTTTGAAGCTAAGCAAAATATTTCCCAAATTGTATGGTCTATTTCACTTTCGGAGAAGATGGGGAGTTGGGCCAAGCTAATGATTGAGGGAGTCAGGCCCAACCAGGTTCCCGCATGGTGGCCACTTGACTAACACAGTCCCATCTACAGAGGCAAACGATTGGTTGATGGAGGGGAGAAGCAAAACTTTGAAGTTGCTGAAAAGTTAGCATATTTTAATGTTATGCTTTTATACTTTCAAATAGGACACCGTTTTTTCATTAAGACTCAATTTGCTCAGTTTGCTAAATACTTAAAACCCTGGTTCCTCTTCGTTAAAAATGTAATGGTTAAAAATGGTTTAAAAAACAAAACAAAAAAAAAAATAAAAAATGTAATGGTTACTTTCGTAACCCCTGTTCCCTGAATAGAGAACAGGAGACTTGTGTCGATGCCACCGACTATGGAAACTCCGCTAGAAATGCTCTACTCTCTCCACACTCTTTTTTTTTAAAACCCCAATCAGTGATCGCACGGATGGTGATGGACAGGTTGACAGATGAGGTCAGACAGGAATCTCCATGGACAATGATGTTTGCAGATGACATTGTTATCTGTAGTGAGAGTAGAGAGCAGGTGGAGGGACAGCTGGAAAGTTGGAGGTCTGCTCTAGAAAGAAGAGGAATGAAAGTCAGTCGTAGTAAGACAGAATACATGTGTTTGAACGAGAGGGAGGGAAGTAGAACAGTGAGGTTACAGGGGGCTGAGGTCAAGAAGGTGGAGGAGTTTAGGTATTTGGGGTCAACAGTCCAGTGCGACGGGGAGTGTGGAAAAGAGGTGAAGAGGCGAGTGCAGGCAGGTTGGAGTGGGTGGAGAAAAGTGTCAGGGGTGTTGTGTGACAGAAGAGTGTCAGCAAGAATCAAAGGAAAGGTGTACAGAACAGTAGTGAGAGCAGCTATGATGTATGGGTTAGAGACTGTAGCAGTGAGGAAGAGACACGAGGCAGAGATGGAAGTAGCAGAGATGAGGATGTTGAGGTTCAGTTTAGGAGTGACAAGGATGGACAAGATTAGGAACGAGCACATCAGAGGAACAGCTCAGGTTGGTTGTTTTGGAGACAAAGTCAGAGAAGCCAGATTGAGATGGTTTGGACATGTGCAGAGAAGGGATAGTAGTTATATTGGTAGAAGGATGTTGGAGATGGAGCTGCCAGGCAAGAGGGCAAGAGGAAGGCCAAAGACGAGTTATATGAGTGTGCTGAAGGAGGACATGAAGGTAATTGGTGCAAGAGTAGAGGATACTGAGGCCAGAGTTAGGTGGAAACAGATGATTTGCTGTGGCGACCCCTAAACTGGGAACAGCCGAAAGAAGAAGAAGAAGTGACCGCGCAGATGGTAACATTACCACTCTCCATGCATAAAGTGGGTGCAGGTGTGACACTCTTCCATACTTACCTGTGGCTGGGGGACATAAGTCTTGATTTCCTATTCGGGAAATCGGGGTTACGAAAGTAACCATTACATTCCCCATCAGTCAGTTGCCATTCCGCATCGACCGACAACCAGGAAAGCTGGACACATAAGTAGTCCAGCAGCGAGCAGGCCCTCCTTCTGCCCTGGTCTTAAGTATAGACTTAATTTGTAATGGGCAGTTGGGCAATAAATTCTCTCATACCGACTCATACCAGAGGAGGGAGCATCAATCCCAGAGCTGAAGGGAAACATGCGGAGGCCGTACTCGCAGCCTCAAAGGCTGGAGTCAGACCTACGAAAAATGCGCTTGAACCACTGGGGAAAGGTTTTTTTAGAGGGAAGATAACGTAGATGGAACTAGCTAGAGCAGGGGTTGGTGGTTCTTTAGCGCTGCCCTAGTAGCTCCCTGGAGCTTTTTCAAAAATGTTTGAAAACGGAAAAAGATGGGAGAGGTAAATATATTTTTTGTTTTAAAATAGGAGGACAAACATTTTTAATGTTTTCCAATGCTGTAAAAGTGTGTAGAATAAATATTTAATTTCAACAATTCTGTCAGTGAAGATTTGCGTCATAGCCTGCGATACACGCTTCTACCAGCAGGGGGCGGGATGCCAGGCAGGTGGCATGTAAACAAACCGGAGGCTGTGTGATGGGCCCTGGATCCCAAAGAGAAAAATAACTGAGGAGAACAGAGGAGTCAATGTTTCTTGGAGCGAATAGTTTTCATTCATTGCCAATGCAGAAGGATCTCCTGAGTGTTTGCTCTGCAGCGAGAAGTTGTCAAATAACAAGAAGAGGAACGTGGAAAGAAATTTCCAGGCAAGGCTGGACGTATTTAGTTACAAAGTGGCTGTTTTTATATTTATTTTATATAAAATTTTATATATTTGGAATGACACTTAGGGATATTGTCAAATCAAACATAAACTGTATTAATTTGATTTTATTTTTAATTTTTTTAAATTTTATATCTTTTCAAAAAGCGGCAGTTTTATTTTTATAAATGCAGGCTGGATTTTATTGCACTGTTTGTTGCCCAGTTAAGGGGCGCGTTACGCACGTTCCATTTAGTTTTTTGGAATCCTCAAAATAAAAATCACATCAAATATCTGATTTCTTTTTTGCATTTAATTAATTTAATCAAAGCAATGAAACATAATTCATTAATATTGTAATGAAGTTAAACTTGAAGCGGAATTGTACAACAGAGTAGTCACGTGGTGCATCGTTCTCTACAGGATGCACTGCAGGGAAAAAAAACATTTGATCATGACGGCTCATTATGTAATTGTCGTCAACTTAGTAATTTTTATAGTAGGCTAATATAGATACATACAGTATGTGTTGCCTTCATTATAAGGCATATACAAGGCTTTTAATTTTTTGCGGCTCCAGACCTAATTGTTTTTTTTTTGATCCAATATGGCTCTTTCAACATTTTGGGTTGCCGACCCCTGAGCTAGAGCAATAATCTAATAGAGTTAGCCATAAAAGGTTCAGCCGGTAAGAAAAGGACAGTATACCAGACTTTCAGTATTTTATAATACAAGATATGTATTATTATAAACATGCACAGTTATAAAGAAGTTATTGCAGAAAAAACAATTTTCTTCAAAAAATGAAGGAAAATTACTAAACGAGTATGTACTGTCCTAGAGTGAACAATCTTAGATATTAATACTGCGTTGCCAGGAAACACCAAACTTGCCTTTCCTCACAGTCCTTGAGCTTCTAAATGTACCTCTTTACTTTTAACTATTAAAAAAATGTGTTATCCCATCTATAGATCTTTAAAATCTATGAAAACAAGTCACTATCGGTCATTGGAACGAATCACGTGACACAAGATTTCACATTTCTCTTTCATACACCATACCCACACCATTCATACATGTTTTGATGCTTACCAGAGACAGAGAATGAGAGAAGAGCTTGATAGTCACACGTATATTTACAATCAACGCACGCATACACACAATTTAGAGTATATTTCAGGCTTGTTTTAGCCTTTGTAAAAGAAGGTCACACATGATTGGGGGAGTAATCCTGACATCTCAGTCAATTGACTTGCTGCACCTCACACTTGAAATTCAGTTTTGAATGATGGTTCATTTACGTTTTGAGATGTGTATAAGCGTATTCTATAAATCATCTGGTGACTTGTAAACACATTGGCCCAAGAGACACTGGCCTAAGAGAGGTTAATTTTGCTTGTCACAATCTCCCACTAGAAGATTCAAAACTAATGACACTTTTTAAATTAGTGTCCCTTTTCTTTTAACATGACAGCAATTGTGCCCCTTCTATGCACTCTCTTTCCTCTGTTGGCAGGCTCTCCATGGAAAAACTAACCTCAGACTCCAGCAGGAATCAGTGAAATCTACTCAAAGAGCTGGCCTATAGTGAATCAAACCATGAAAAAGATATATATTGGAAAAACAGCTCTTAAAACTTCTCGAAATGGTTGTAAACATCAGAAAAAGAGGTAAGATGCTTTCATGTTTTATTGTATGCCATAGCCATCCCATCAGCCATGAGCATCTCCATCGACCGCAGAAGCCATGACTCCGTCTGTTGTGCTGTGAATGTGGATTTGGAATCATCTGCTCTCAATTGCACTTTGCAAGAGAAAATAGTTTGAGCCACTATGAGCCACCACAATTGGTCAACTATAGACGTAATGTACACAGGTTAAAAAAATACTTTCCAATTGTGGCTTTGGAGGTCTTATTTTATCAGTTCTTAGTTAGTACTTAGTTTATCAACACAGCCTGCATGGAAATCTTTAATGACTATTTGCCACGAAAAACAAATAAAAAAGTTAAAAGTTGTAAAAAAAAAGTTGAAAACACAATTACTAATATAAAATAGTAGTAGTAGTAATAGGGCTGCAACTAAAGATTATTTTGATAAACGATTAGTTGGCTTATAAAATGTTTGCGGTTAGTCGGATAAAACTAAGTGCATTTTTTTGTTTGACTTTTTTATGTATAGAAGTAAACTTAACAAAAATGCAAAAACCAGTTGAATGATATTGAACTCTGAAAATGTAAACCTTAAATGAAAAACAAAGTTTGTTCTTGAACTGTAAAATTTCTCAAAATATAAATAAATAAATGAACAAATAAATAAATAAAGAGCAAAACACTTGTTAAACAGTTAATTTTGAAGACAGATTTGATAGTTAACAATTTAACTTTGTTGTGGACTATAAATAAAAACTGTAGAAATGAAAAAAGCTAAAAGTCTTGATTAAAATGAAGGAAAGAATAATTGTATTGGTGTACAAATTAAATGTTACTTGCATTCAATGAAAACCACAACAATTACTAAATATAATATGCTCCTGTTATTCGTACAGGTAAATGTAAGCTCATTTAAAGTAGTACCATTTAACTAATCACTATTTCTCATGAGGCGATTGCGCAGAGTAATGCTAGCGAGTTGCAAGTAAACTACTGAAGAGAATGAACTGCAAATTCCTGCATAGAGCGAGCACAAAGCCATTCCCTTTGCTATAACCGGAAGAAGCTGCTCTCTACTACACAGAAAGCGGAAGTTGTTGGGCAAGTAGCAAATGCACTTAAACAATACAAATATTACAAGATGAAGCGATAGTGTTTACTTACCCTTCTGATGTCCAGAATGCCAACGTGTTTTCGTGTAAGGTGCTCGTGCATCACCGTTGTTCTTCCAAGCCATGAAAGCTCGTCCGCCATAGCATGCTGCTCACCATCTTCTAAAGAGTGTTTAATGAGAAATGATTCCACACTTTGGAAGATTTTGGGGGCACGCTTTTTCTGAAAATGATGCTTCCTCCATTGCGTCGGTGGCTGTGTATCTATGTTTGATCTGTGCATCTTGGTGTCACACACCTCCGTGACGTCACATGATCAGGCCAACTAATCGATAACGCATTCGTTGACAACGAATTTCATGATCGATAATTATCGATTCGTTTTTTCAGCCCTAAGAAGTAGTAGTAATAATAATAACAATAATAATAATTTGGATAAAAATGAAACACTCCAGTAAATGAGAAAACCAATGAATGAGTACTGTAGTTTAAAATAATGATGCCCTTATAATAGCAAGACATTTTCATAATAAAGTGTGCATATGCAAACTGTAAAAAACAAAGCATCTTTCAAGAGGGTCACTCTACAACATGCACTACATGTCTGCCTTTGCCCATCAATGTTGTGATTTTGCTAATTCACCTCAAACATCAAACAAAGAAAAGAAAACATGATGTCAAACGTACAATGTAGAAAACCAAACTCCAATAAAAGGTTCAGATAAACAAAATCTGACAGGACATCTGTGAATAAATCTATAATGTGTCCTCTAGTCATTGAGCAAGCCCTAGCAGCATTGCTTTTTACACACAGCTTGTGTTTTTGCATGAGTCTCCAGCATCATGCCACATTTAGACACTGCATCATGAACGTGGAGGTGTATCCCTTTCATTAGATGTGGCTGCTAGGTGGTTTTATACTGTTTCCCAGTATCCAAGCAACCCAAAATCTCTTGGTGTTGCAATTAAGTAAGGTTTACCTCAACAGATTATAAATAAGACGTTCCACTCACATAGCATGACAGACTGTTGATTTCCACTATACTTATTGCTATAATGCAGGCTGAAACATCATCATTGTTTACAGAAGGGTTTTAAAAGTTTTATTTTCTCTAGGCTTAACAAGCGTAGTAAAGCTTTTGGAAAAGACGTGAAATGTTGATGACATGAGGAGATTTTGTGCTAAGGAAGTCCATCACGTAATTTTTCATGTTAAAAATATCTTTAGCAAGGCTTTTCAACTGCAAAAACATTCATTGCCTGCAGTTTATTTTGGAATTTTACTAAACTAAACACAATCAGTTGATGGATCTTCATAATGCCCTGATGATGCTTTGGATTTCAGGGCCTGGCAGACCCTTTCGAGCTGCTGTGAAGACTGTGCTGATGCGAAAGGAATGGCCTTAAATTTTGGGATTAATTTTCAACTTGGGTGTCGGTGGCTTTCAGGACAGCCTTTAGATGCTTTTGGGTTCACGCGCAACTGGGCGGGTTTATTGGTCTTGTCGAGGAAGAGAAGTTCTAGAAGTTCTAGCTGAAAATCTAGGGAGGGTCTCCACTGCAGAAACTTGAGTATTGATTGAAATGGCAGGAGAGGGGAGAGAAGATTACAAATGTATATGTGGTGACCCCTCTTGAATGTCTGTTTTGCTCTGTTTGGTGTGGAATGAAATGTTTCCTTCATTCTAGATTTGAAGACCTGTTATAGTGGGTTGGGATACCATGATACAATTGTCTCAACTCTGGGCATCTTAGAAACCCAAAAAAGGCTGGATTAAACATGGGCTGGCAGTGTGAAGGAGTGCAAGGCTGGTATCCTTAGCGGAGCGTTAGGCTACTTTTATGGAAATCGTCTAAAGTGATGGGGAGTCTGCGGTCCATGACGTCATAGCAGGGTCTTTAGAATACCTTTTTGAGCATGGTTGTTTGAGAGTTGGAAATATTCCTGAATGGAGCATGATTGAAAAAGCAAACTTGATGTAATTGAGAGAAGGGAGATGACATGTTGTATGCTGAATGGAATCTTTTGAAAGATTGATGTTAGATAGAACTGTAGTGTTGCGCGGTCTCTGCATGTCAGTTCTGAATAGTGAAGCACTGGTGTTGCAAGTGAATTCTAAAAGAATAAGCAAGTATACCAAATCTCATTATTGCAAAAATCTTTCAGAGGTTGGTTAAAGGTGAATAGTGGAATAAAAATGACAAATAATTATTGAAAGTTTAATTTCCCTTTTTTTTGGCAGACAATGTGGGAGTGTGAGGCATCATAGAATTTGCATAAATGCAAATATTTGCATATTGAACATTGTTAATAATGGAAATTCAAGCAGGGTTGTGATAACCCAGTTAGTGGTGGTGAGTGAGCAGATTCTTTGACGATTTTGACGTGTAGCTTGTTGAGCTTGGAAGAAAGGCAGGGGTCTGTGTTTGTCGCTGGATTTGGGGCAAGAGATTGTAGAGTGGGAGTGCAATCAACAGACAAGACATTTTTTGCCAGAAAGATTTTGTTGTGGAGATCTTAGTCAAGAACGCCCCATTATGGAGACTGGTTCCAATGAGAAACTCTTAGTGTGGATTGGCGGGAAATCATTTGTGGGTGTTTCTATAAGAAAGCATGAGCTCAATGGCTACATCAACACCTTCTAGGGTCTGGGCCCTAATGGATCGCATGACCTGGGGTGGTTCTGCGGCGGTGTTATCATAGGCATGCTGTGAACAAGGAATAGGGGGATTTGTTCTTGGGAGTGGGCCTGTTGGTGTTGGTTGGCGGGTGAAGTACTGAGCTATTCTGTGGTTTACCACAATGTATAACTTATCAGAACTAAAAGCATTAAAAAGCATATTGTGCACTCTCTCTCTCTCTCTGTTGAATCAAGACTTGAGTTATTGGTGAAAACATGTAAGTAAAGATGTACAGTCTGTATTACAAGTGTTCGGGTCCAGTTCCAGCACAGTGAGAGAGCAAGGAATTAAGTAAAAAACAGCCTGGAGTGGTAAGTAAAAACTGCAGGAGAGAAGCGTGTTTATAACAAGTCAGAGAAAGTGTTAAGCGGTCACATTTGCAGTTAAGTATAAACTCTTACTGAGGGTTCATCATGAAAATATTCTCTCAGGCTCTAGGTAGCAGACTTCACAATGAATCGACATGAGAACACCTCAGAATTAAATATTGAGTGCAGTTGGAGGTGAAACGTCAGCATGTAAACCTGTTAGAATTGAACAAAAATATGTGTCATGTTTAACAGTGGCAAAAGCAGTTTTCAGTTCTCTGTGTAATCTTGCATGTTAAATAAGGTTGAATGCTAATTTTGCCTCTAATGTTATTAATGTCTACTAAAATGTGAAGTCCAATTTTTTCCTGTCATATCGGCATAATATCATAATACCGATACCATCTGGACAGTGGAAAATATAGTGTATGAGTTTTACCCCACATCGCCCACCCCTAGGCGGTGCATTATTTCAGTGTAAAAATGCAAAGAGCCAGGCCAGAAGGAAAAACTGAGACCCTGTTTGCATTTTCAAGCCTCTCCTGTGAGCTTGACCCAAACTGGACTTTTGTTGATTGATTAAACTAAAGGCTTAATTTAGGTTGATTCAATTCTGTTTAGCCATCTGAGGAACTTTTGGTTAATTAGTTGTTATTTCTCTCGTAAAAGACTTGATCAAGTTCTTGTTGTTATTTGTTATTACTTGTACCTTATTTTTCTTTCTCCTGTTGGTGTAGTCTTTAAACATATTCCTTCACCTTTCAAACCCAGTAAACTTGGGATTGTTACAGCATGTGTAGAACCGAGCCAGACAGAGCTAATAGAGCAGCCACAGTCAATTTTGGTATAACTAAATCTATTTTACAAGTCAAAGAAAGTGATGTTTGGCCTTGTATGCGTGCCACTCTGTTGGAGACTCCCAAAGCCAAACAAGAACTCTTTCAAAATCATAATAGGGGCATGTTGATGACTACAATCTGGCTGTTTCGGGGGAGTTTGAAAAAAAAACTTCATTACCTTGTTTCTTTTAAATAGTTGCTTAAATTCAATTGTAAAAATCTAATATATTAAAGATGTCCCTTCTATTATTATAGTTATCATTAATATATTGTTGTTATTCAATGATTTCCTCCTGCTGTAGAACCTGTAAACAGACAGATTTATTTATTTATAAGATCACATTTCATTCCCTTTTAAAGGAATATTCAACTAATAAATAAACTTTTTTTAAACTTTTTTTCTGCCACAAACACCATCTTCGATCAACTCTCTAGTGTGCATTTATTTCAGTTTCAGCTGACTTCCACAACTTCTGTTTGAAGTTATTCATCATTGCTCTCATGAACATATTTAAATTTATGTAAATGAGGGTGGAGCTTGGGAGGAGATTTGTCAGCGTTCTGTTGTTAGGTGAATTGGAATGTTCAAAGCAAATTTTCTTGGAAACCTGCATACGCAGAGATTCTTTTGGTCATAAATACAATCCCTGCTTTATCTAAATGCAATGATTAGCAAGTTTTAGTACATGAGTTCCCAAATTTAATGGCATAATATGTCATTTTTACAACATAATTGAGTAGGAAAAAAAACAATGTATCTAAGATTCTACATCAGGGGTGTCCAACGTCGGTCCTGGAGGGCCGGAGCCCTGCACATTTTTGGTTAAAGCATCATGAAACACACCTGTTGCACTAATTATGGTCCTCTGATTGGCTGAAGTAGAGTAGTATGCATACTACAGCAGGGTTGCAACTAAAATGTGCAGGGCTCCGGCACTCCAGGACCGACGTTGGACACCCCTGTTCTACATAAATAGGAGTGGCCTCTTGAAGCACATTAAGTGATATACATAATCAGTGATATAGTGGTGAGCAGGATGGTCTTCCATTTCAGGAAACAAGCATCTCAATCAAGTTCTACCTTTATTCACTCCAGATCATCATCTGAGAGGGACACTTTGTCAAGATTTAGCTTAAAATTTGTTCTTCTGACCACCTATCACAATATATAGTTTAACTTATGAATGTTTTGGTAAAAATATTTGTATTTTGTTTAAAGAAATGACATTCTTCATTGGTGTGTCCTACTGCTGATGTGGTCTATGTGTTTCTAATGCTGTACACGTGTGTGTTTCTCTTCAATCCTGCTGCTTCAGATGGGTTGTGTAACCGTTTGATCAAGCCTGCTTTGTGGTGTGCTCAAATCTACCAATAAAGCCATTTAGGTTATCCACACATGTCCATCAATACTAAACCATTATCAGCTTATAGCGCCTCTCATACATAGAGTGAAAAGCTGTGTTTGCTCTCCTCCGTCTCTCTCCCCATCCCTGACAGTGTTTGATCTATAAATAGTGTCTCTGTACATGGGATTGGTCATGTGACTCCAGATCAATGGGGGAACTGAGTGTTGAGGATGAAAAAGGTCAGCAAGCACTCATCAAAGCACTCTAGTGCGTATGGATTACGCTAAATATGATTGTTGGGGTCTTTTATCGCTGCTCAACCAGATTTTACCCAGTGCATTTTGTTACTAGATAAATGTGATGTTCCATAACAATATACCAACTAAAACATTAAGAAGCGTTTACATTTTTTACTGATTCACATTTAGTCTTAGTTTGTAGACAATTTTTGGATCATCCACCTGCAATAAACAAAGCTTAAAATAAAATGATAGTGTTGTTACATTTCTTTAGTAAATAAAACAAATAGCTTTTTTCAGAGGTCTTTTTATCTTACTGCAGATAATTGCATTTTTATTACAAAATGAGAACATTCAGACTGCCCCACAAAAAGTAACCTTTCTTTTTTCCATTAATAACTATATAAAACAGAATATCCATACATATTCCCAACAACTGAAAATTTGTATTATGATTTGATTAATACATTTATGCTAGACATAAACCTAATTAGAGATATCTGCAGTTTTAACTAAGAAAGTGAATTCGAGATTTGTATAATGTCTAGTCAAATCTAATCAAGATATTTACAGTGATGTCTTGCATATATACCCTAAACTTACATTTATACCCTAACTAACCAAATTAACTTGTGTTAAAATGGTATCTGAGTTTTCTTTTCATTGCAATTGTGAAAAAAATCAGGCAACACTTGAATATCTCCATAAAAATATCCTGCAATAATTTTTTTTGTGAATATGTAATGTGTAATGATTGTGTGTGTGTGTGTGCAGTTCTCTTCAGGAGCAGAAAGAAGAGCTCCGCAAGCGTCTCTCGTACACCACTCATAAGCTGGAGTTGCTGGAGCGTGAGTTTGACTCCACCAGACAGTACCTCGAGACTGAGCTGCGCCGGGCACAGGAGGAGCTTGACAAGTTCACAGACAAATTGCGCCGGTAAGAAAAATGCATGTAACTTGCCTTAAAACAGCTGTTTTTTTATATCCTGATTTGCTGAAATGGTTCAGCAAACATTTATTTGAGTATAATTACCACGACCAAGTGCTTTTACTTAGTTTTTAATAATGAACTGTCTTTCTTTTGTGAGGGCGAACAAAGTGTTTGTAAATGCCACAATATCTTTGAAGTAAAATCTAACTTTTTTTTCAGGTCAGGTTTAGTATATTTTGTTGAGGCTAAAACCCATCAGAATTAACATAAATAGGGAATGTCAAATGCAGACTGTGGGAATACGATGAGGCGGATCGCTCAAACTCCACATAGACTTTAAATAGCCAATTGATGTGAGCACTTATGCATTTGCTTAGAGTTCCTATAAAAAGGTTGTGACAATGGGACATGCATCTCTTTTCCCTGATCAGGGAACTTAAAATTAGCAAGTAAACACAGATATTCCCCTTCAGCCAGTTACTTTGAGGTGTATCAAATGCCATTAATGGTGGCAGGTGCCAGAACCAAGGTCCTTCTTTATCGGCCCATGGCAAAGTATTCACCAATTACTTCAATAAGTCTGAAACTGAGCAGGTCCTCCTTTTCTTAGATGCTAAGTCTGAGACTTAATAATGTTTAATAATGGCACTAATCTCGACAACATAAAATTTGATTTTTACGCATCAAATTGTGCGGAGGTCGTTCTTACCTCCACAAAGTCAGTATGTAGAAGTTCTGGCAGAGTAATTACAGATTTAGTGAGAGGCCTATAGGGAGAATTAGGCCTTTTTAGGGAGAGGTTGTCCTAGGGATGATAGCATAGTCATGCCAAAGCTAGCCAGACAGTTTACTGGGGAGTCCCACTAAACCCAGACAAGAACAGAGCACAGAACTGCTCCGCAATAATAAACGATCCGTTTAAACTTAATTTCAACAACATGACAAAGGGTGATGTTTGATGTCTGATCACTCAGATCCAAGTCCAGTCATTTATCGCTTTACAGCCTATTTTATAATGACAGGATCAAGAAGAAGCTTGCGTCAAAGTCAGTGAGAGAGGATGTCTACTGCTGCTCAATTAAAAAATAATGGTAAACAAACTGACACCATGTCAGCTAAAGCCGATAGGATTTGAGGGACACCTATATGAAGGAGAGGAGGATAACACGTGTGCCTTCGACACAGTTGACTACAAAATCCCTCTCGATAGATTAGAAAACTATGTTGGTCTTTCAGGAACTGTGATAAAATGGTTCAGATCATACGTAGAAGGAAGAGGCTTCTATGTAAACACAGGTGATTACATGTTGAAGTGGACTGCAGTGTCGTGTGGAGTCCCTCAAGGCTCAATCCTAAAACTATTTTATCTCCGCACTTCCCTATCTTAATCTAGATCTTAATTTTCAGTTTTTAATCAATATACTTTCATTTGACATGTTTAATGCTTGATTTTATGAAATGTACTTTCTTTTTTTAATTCTTTGCTTCCAATGCAAAGCACTTTGAACAAATGTGCTATACAAATAAACCTGCCTTGCCCTTGTCTTGTCTTTGGAGGATGTGGTGCAAAGAAGTCCCTGCAGTTGTAGTTGGGACAAATCGTCTCACTAAACCGATCAAATCAACACCTTTTTCAGCCTTCCAAAGTAACCCTCTTATTTCTTGCATGAAGTCCACCACCTCCCCCACACAAGATAAAGTGAAATTTCAGTTTTGAGTGAGGCGAGCGAATTTCAGAAGGTCAAGCGGCCATCCTGGTGAGAGTAGATTTGTGTCCAGTCTATAAGCTGGGCTACTTGAAAGGCGTGTCAAAAGTTTATCTTTATTAACAATTTATGTGCAGGGTCTTCCCATTAAATAAGCCAGCTCGGGTTCATGAATAATTATGAGGTTCTGAGGTATGCATCGTAGACATACCACAATGCAAACATACGTTATATCCAGAGAAATTTATTTTTAAACCAGAAGTCAGAAATAGTGGATAAAACATTGAAATTATGCAGTTTCCCCCCCAAAGAAAATGTAACAGACAATAAAACTGTTTACTTGTCTCAACACATGCAAATCTCTGAAATTCTCATAATGTGTACATAATGTATTATTGCCTTTTAAGAGCATGGTGGATGGATGCCCTATTTTATTGTTTGTTCATGTTTTCCACAGAATACAGAGCAGCTACTCAGCACTGCAGAGGATCAACCAAGACTTAGAAGATAAAATCCACCGAAATGTGAGCTTACACAACAAATGCACACATACACGCACACCTTCTTTCATCCCCTAGTTCACTTTTTAATGGCTTTATATCTGTGTTTGAGTCACTTTCTCTTTCCCTCAAACATTCTATCCTTTTGTGATACCAGATATTAGCAAATGTGTTAAAAATGTACAACTGTGCTAAATGCACTGAGTCTCACTGAATATCAAGACACTGCCATTGGTGTGTCTGACATTAATTATAGTTACATATAATAGCTTGTCCGCCTTCTCATGACAATGTGATAGGGAGTTTATTATACTCTGCATATCCGCACCACAGCCTGTTTGTCCATTTGACATTCCAAACAATTAAATTATAATTAGCGGTGTACGTTGTGTGACTATTATGTGTCTATATTAGAGGTGTACTAAGCGTTTGATAGCATAAGCATTCATGATGCATCTATGTTGACCTGTAGTGGCGGTCATGTTTTCAGTAGATAAAAAAAACATAATTTTATCAGAGCATGTGGAAATAATCTTTGATGGATTATATTTTTTTGTATAAAACTGTCGCCATGATTGCAATTTAAATACCATTTTTATAAATACCTCATTAAACTGAGAAAAATAATAATATGAAGAATAACGAATGAAGAGAAAGTGAGTCATTTGTTAAACTGTTCTAAATTTACTTGTTATAACAATGTTTAGGTGCAAGGATAATCAGAATTAGAAAGTTTTGGGTTGATATTTGAAACACTAGGGTTTGGTGTTGCAGTGTTGGAGTTGTGGCTCCTGTTTGCATTACAGACATAATGAATGCTTAGGAGTGTTTTGGTGCCTCGTACACACTTGTCTTCTTGTCTGTGAGTCGAAGTCATTGATAGATGTAAGTTTATATATGCGATCTTTTTCTAATTATGTAAATGAACACCTGTCGTTCTCAAAAGTGTAGCTAGTAGTGTCCGCCAGGGGGTGCCAGAGTTAAATAAGAGTTACATATCAGGCAAAGTTTAGTTAAATCCATTTATTTGGACTCTTGCCTTATACAGGTCCTTCTCAAAAAAATTGCATTTTGTGATGAGGTTCATTATTTTCTGTGATACACTGACAAACATTTGACTTTCCTTTATTTCAGATTCATTACACACAACTGAAGTAGATCAGCCTTTTATTGTTTTAATATTGATGATTTTGGCATACAGCTCATGAAAACACAAAATTCCTATATCAAAATATTAGCATATCATGCAAAGGTTCTCTAATCGAGCTATTTACCAAATCATCTGAATAACGAATTAACTCTAAACACCTGCAAACACATGAGGCTTTTAAAAACTCTCAGCCTGGGTCATTACTCAAAACTGTAATCATGGGTACGACTGCCGACCTGACTGCTGTCCAGAAGGCCATCACTGACACCCTCAAGCATGAGGGTAAGACACAGAAAGAAATTTCTCAACGAATAGATGCAGTCTGATAGATGCAGAGTTAAAATGATGCATTTCATTCCTGTATGTTAAGCATAGGACAAGAAAAACACTATTTACTGTGTGAACTTCCAAATCAACAACAACAGGACAGTTAGAAAAGCAGTTGTTTATAGAGCCAGCCTTGTTTACAAGTTCATTGTTTAACTCTTCTTTGTTGATAAACCAGTGACGCCATTCCTTGGGAGCTAATTTGATGGGCAAAAACTCTCAGTTTTGTAATTATGTTCCACGGAGTAACTTGAAAAAGAAAGCATACTGATGGAGAATGTTTCGCTCTCCAGACGGCTGCGACAGCACTGCACCAGCAGTAGAGTTGTCCACTTCAATTGTGAATGGCAATTCAGGGTTTGCATGTGTAAGAACTGTAGGTTCCTTGAACCTTTTGAGGAACTTTTTGAGGTCTTGAAATGTCTGTGTAGCTTCAAAATGTGAGGCTGTCCTCAAAGGAGGGTGGTTAAAGGATCAGCTAAAACATTAAAGTTCATGAAACGGTGGTAGACGTTCGCAAATCGTAGGAATCTTTGGAGTCTTCTGGCAATTAGCTAGTTATGGATGACATCCAGTTTGGAGTTGATTATGGTGGCCCCTTGTGGGGTAATTTCAAAACCTAGGAATTGTATTTTGCCTTTGTAGAATTTACATTTTTCTTTTTCATTTGGAGTACTTGTTGAACATGACCAAAATGTTTTGAAATGTTTCTGGAGTAAATTAAGCTGTCATCTATGTAAACTACCGCAACTTGTGAAGGAACACTCGGAGTATCTCGTTCATGAAGCTTTGGAAGACCATATGGCATCACAGACCACTAGGGGTCTCAAAGGCAGTTTTCCACTCGCACTAGATTATATACTCTTCGTAAGTCTAATTTTGAGTCGATCTTGGCTTTACAAATCTCTTCTATTAACTATGAGATGGTTGGAAACGGGTAGAGTTGTTGTTTGATCTGCAAGTTCAACTTATGGTAATCTATAAAGGACCTCAAATCTCCATCCTTGGAGCCGCTGGAGAGGTTGACTGTTGTAGGAATCCTTGTTTGAAGGCCTCTTCAATGTTTTCCACCATAGCGTGATGGAATGGGAGTAAATTTTGATGAGGTGGTAGCTTGGTCGCTTGGTCGCTAGAAGATATCCTGGAATACTGTCTGTCTGATTTTGTTGACTAGATGAAATTGAACCGGAATCTATGAGCACAGAAACAGAGTGCTCAATGATGCTCTGCGGTCTGCAGTTTGCAAATAGCATGGCTCTTGCCAACCTTTTCTTCCTTCTTGTGAAAGTCCAAAATGATCCAAACTTTGTATTTTTGATTACTAGATGCATTGAAAATCTTCCTTGGTTATATATCACCATTGCTCTTGGAGATGCTTGTTTTCACTAGCTCCGTTTACCATGCTGCCGACCACTGTTCATCTCACTAACGTCATTAAACAGCATGTAGCGATTAGCTTCAACTATCACAGTGTTTCAGGGTTCCTCTTGCATTTGTGTGTGTGTGTGCGTCCGTGTGTGTAATATGTAATGCTGCAAAACGGATGCAAATTTCACGACACACAATCAACGATTCCATAACTGGATCATTGAGAAATTAATGGCTAATTCATAAAGATTGAAGACAGGTGAATGTGTATCTTGGACAATCAACCGAAAATTTTGTTGCATTGGTTTATCATTTACAACACTTGTGTGTATTGTGAGAATGAGAGTCCACCTTGGTGTAGTGATGTCTCATATTAATCATTTAATGAAACACAAAAACAGACAGTTGAGCAGTGAGCTTGAGAGGTATACTGTATATAAGAGGTATATAAATACAGACACGGATGAACTTGTTCTTTACAAGACAACATTGTGTGCTGTTAGTCCCATCAAGAGGCAAGTCAGGTAACCTCAGTCACGTGAACAGGGGAATCTATCACAGCAGTTTGATGCACTACGTAAAAAATGATTCTCTGCGTTTCTTGACAACTGGCGCTTCAAGGCACTGCATTTTTCAGGCTGCTGTGCAAGGTCAGGTTAGCGCTCATGACCTTAAAATGAAAGATCCACTGCAAGCAGCCCATGCTTGCACCAGATGCACAGGTGTGTAAGGACATTAATGGTGAACAGGAGATGATCAAATTGGAATGCCATGGTTAAGCGGTCTGTAACATTATATGTTGCATTTATTTGTTTAGTTTTTTTTTATTCAAAATTTAAAATAAAAAAACCATAAATGATAAAGCCTTAATTTTTAAATGAATTTAAAATGACAAATTAACTGTTTTTCATTGTAAATATATAAATTATTAAAAATACTTCACCTTTTTATTGTCCTATTATTTTATTAATTACTGTTTCAAGTTGTAATATTGTTTCCCCTAAACACCCAAGTCTGTCGAACATGCCTAAAACCCTAATCTGGGGCAGAAAGTGGCATAGTGGTGAGTTGGTCGTCCTGTTCAATCCCTGTCAGGTCCATTCTGCCTTTGTGGCCTTGGGCAAGCCACTTCATCTGCATGACCCTGCATGCACGTGTAAGACTGGTGTGGTGTGTTGGTAGTGGGAATGAGGTTGTAGGGGTGAAAAGCAGTCACGTTTTGTCATGTTCTGAGGGATACAAAGGTAGCTTACCACCACCAGTGTGTGAATGTGGAGCAGAAGTTGTATTGTCTTTGAGGGTCTGGAAAAGCACTATAAAAATGGAAGGCATTATTATTAATATTAACCAATAATCGAACGCAGGTCGTAGTGCCACTCACTAGTCCATTGAGTCCACTCCACTGCTCTGCCACTGGTGGTGTCTGAAGTTGGATAGTATTGGTTCATACCAGGAATTGAATTTTAAAAGCCATTTCGACTTTTGAACTTTTGTAACATTAAAGTCTTTTATTATATGAAGATGTACAACTAATGTTATACAGTAAACATTTACTTGTTTCTTGTGCAATAAATCGGCGTTCTCTGTCATATATAATATGTTGAATAATGTGTTGAATTATAGGAACATTTGGGAGAGGACCTAGTAAGTAGTTTGAATGGGCCAATAATCACATCACTGGTCTATCCCCATCCCATAGTGGTGATCTAACTGCTCCAGCAGTAAGAACACTGTCATTTCCTTCTTAAACTTCGCTAAGACCCATTTCTACATAATCATCATGGTTGTTTGCCAGCTGCTAAAAATCCCAAACCTCGAATAGATTATTCAAATCATATTTCCACATGAAAGAGCTTTTCTGAAATTATAATTCATCTTTTTTCCAGTCACAGCATCACGAGGATGAGAAGCGTGCTCTCAGTCGAGAAATCATCGTTCTCAACAATCATCTCATGGAAGCTAAGATGACCATTGAGAAACTAAGAGAGGACAATGTATGGGAAAAATAACATTTTGACTTCCTTTGCACACCAAACATAATTAGATGCTATTAGAATGTTGATGAATTATGATTACCTGATCTCGCTCTTCTACTCTTAACAGGACTTGTATAGGAAAGACTGTAACCTGGCTGCACAGCTCTTGCAGTGTAATAAGTCTCACTATAGAGCCCAGCTCTCTGAGGTATGTATAAAAAAACAAGAGAACTGTCAAATGCATTAATCCTTGAAGAAAGATTTTGTTTCCATGCACTTTACTCATACCAGTCCTCAGAAATGGGGACATGATAAATAATTTAGATAGACTTCTATCTTTAATCTGCCATGCCCAGCACGTTTGAAAAATGCCACCGAATTTCTAACTTAAATTTTCATCCCTATTCACTCCAAACGGCTCTGCCATTTTCACGTCACCTTGAAGATTAACTATTTTCAAAATGCATACAGTCGAAGCTGTATTTATATCATACAATACTTTTTTTTAAGAAAAAAAAAAACCCCAACTGTGACCTGATTCTGACTGACATACTGATGGGGTGTATGTGGAATGCATGCATGTAATAACACCATTTGCCAGCATTCCTGGCAATCGATTCTTAATCTGCCAGTCCCATGATGTCTAGTGCAGAGGCTAATATTGGCACTCTGCCTCCTGTGAAAACCTGTTCATATTAGGCTTATTTTGCTGAATGGAAACATCAATGTGTCTGTTACACAATGTGTTCAGAGAATTAAGCCTTGAAGTTGGTGTAAGAGGACTAGCACAAAGCATTCATTAAAACAATCCATTTGACATGAGTGGACAATGCCTCATTGGGTTAGACAGAAAATGTTATTTCCTGTAAAGACATTTTATAAAAAGAAGGTGGCGGACACAGGTAGTAGATGCCACACTAAATACTTAATTTTTTTTATCTTTTCAGTGATGAAAGAGTGCATTGCTTTGCTTTATCGTGCATATTTAATAACCATGCTCTGGTGACTAATTGGCAATATTTTACTCTCTTCCTGTTGCTATGGTGAAATAACAGAAGTAAAAATAGTTTTGGATCAAAGCCAAATCCTAGGTTGTGTCAGTTGTAATGAAATCTGCTGTTCTTTCCTCTTGAAGACTTATCAAATTACTTAACATTGACTGCTAAAGATGTTATTTGTTTGTATATGTTTAAGTTCTGCATTCCTCTTCATTTTTGTTTTAATTCTCTAAAAACTATTGACCTAAACTAACAATATATTATAAAACCTAAAGGTATACCTTTACACACATTTATATATATATATATATACAACCTTAATGTATTTGTGCATTTGTGAGCTGATTTTTATTAATTATTGTCAATGTCTTTCCTAAAGCACTGCAGGATGGGGTAACCTTTTAAAGTTCTCTCAGCTAGTTTGATGCTACCAGCACTATATTTGTATTGAAGCCTAGTTGGAACTTACACCTTTAAAGATGCTTCACTCAAGAAAATACATAGTCAACTTTTTGTAATTTAACAGCATTCAACCAAGACTTTTCTCTCTCTTAGTTGCCTGCAGACTTTCAGGAGCGTGTGAGCTTGGAGATAGAGGAATCTTCCATTTGCCACTCCCCGTATGCTGACACAGTGCCTGCCGCTGTCATTGCTAAGGTCCTGGAGAAACCAGATGAGGCCTGCAGCAGTCAAGCCTCTTGCTCACCAAGCCCACAACCTCAGGAACGCCAAGGTTTCCTCATAGGAACAAGCCTTGTAGGTACAACTGAGCGCCTTGGGCTCCGGGCTACTTACAAGTCAGACTTATACAGCAGTGACACTGCACTATATTGCCCTGACGAACGAAGACGAGAACGAAGACCAAGTATGGATGTCCATGGACAGAGAACGGTTTATGAACCCCAAAATTCCACTGACAGCAACCCAGAAGAGGGACCCATGTCCCTGCAGCCTGGCTTCACACAGGACCACTTCAGAAAGTTTACAACATCTCTGGGAGGAGGTTCCAGCTCCTACTCCTAGCTTTAGCGTGAAGGGTCGGAAGACAAGGGTCAGGATCCTCCAAGCAGCGCTGCATCTTCCCCACACCACCATGCCCTTACATGGACTGGCGGGATGGGGGGTGAATATGAGCACAAAAGTGATTCTTCCTGGGAGAGGGAGAGCCCAGCGCCTTTTCAAAGGCCCATGGTTTTCCGGCGCCTGAATCTGGCCACCATCAAAATGGTAGCTCACCAATCTACAGCAGGACAATGTCCTCCTGTTACAGTGAACCTTATGAACCCCTGCCGACTTCAACTTCACCTAGCATCACCTTTGGCGACAGTCGACGTGGAAGTGCATTTGCTCCAGAGGAAGAGGAGCTTATTGGTCGTTGGAGGCAACTAAGCGTTGAGGATGTGAGTGCTCATTCTTATCGCAGTCCTGGGCGAGCTCTCCCTACAGCTTCTCTGAGCAGCACTTCTCAGTACGACCTGCCAAAATTCGCCTTGGGTCCACTCTACAGTAGCTTCCAAGAGGGTACAGATGTATACCACACTCACGCTGGGGCACCCTTTTCCAGTCCTAGTCCTGACTGCAGTCTAGGTCTCTGCCAACAGCAAAGCCAGCCTCACCTGTATCACTCCAAGGAAGATAGTCAAGAGTCTGAGCACAGCCTCTTCAGCCCCAAGGATGTTGGTGTGGCAACTGGGGGCCAAGCAACAGAGTATGTAGATGTCAGTCCAAACAGTTCAAACGAGTCTTTGGACCATGGGTCTTTGGAGATGGGGGCTGAGCTGCAGCATTATCAACCCGAGAGGCATAGCATGTCTCCTCAGGGAACAACTCCACCCCCTCTTCCACAACAACCGTACCAAAAATTTGGCACACTAGGTCTTACACGCAAGGACAGTCTGACCAAGGCACAGCTTTATGGTACTCTCTTAAACTAGGAGGAGGATTTCCAGGTTACCATCGTTTCTAAGGTTTAAACTTCATGTGCTGAAGGACGTCCCATCAGCAATCTTATTTGCTCTGTTAACTATTAATGTTTTCTAAACATCAACATAATTTGCTCATGGTTGAACAGCTGATACAAAAGCGCTAACACTCAGCACTAATTGTAAAGCCTATTTTAAAAGTTTCTTATGATTTGATGTAGTTTGGGTAACAATACTTTACATGCAAAACTAGACTGAGAGATAGATTGCCAAAAGCCATCAGCTTGAAATGGACAACAAAGGCTAAAAATGTCAATTGAAATGCTAATTTTGCATCTTTTAAAATATTGTTTATGAGTAGATGTATTTATTGTTGGTGATCTGTATATATTATTGTTTATGTAACAGAATGGAGAGAGATTTATTAATTAATGTGTAAATTATTTATAAAGCTATTACAAAAGACTCGAATATACATGCTGCACATAATTAAAATGCCTCAAATTAGCCAAGTCAGACTCCCAATTTAAGATTTCAGGGCAAATCTATTGATTGGTTTCAACCATTGTTTTGTGAGCAAGACCTTGATCGGACATATTCAGGAATTAACTCTGCATGTATTCATTTACCTTAAGTCTCTTAAGGATAAGTCATCCAAAACAGCACTTCGATTATTTTTATATTCTAAATAGGTTTGTTAATACTCCGATATATTGCATCATTGTGTATGATGTCTGGGCATTTAGTAGAATCCTGATGTGTTCAATAGGATGACATGGAGCTGATTGTTATTTTTAATATTTTCTCTCTGTTGTTCCTCAGTGCTGTAAGCCCTTCCTACCTCATGATTCAATCCCTCTCTTCTTTCTTAATCAGCTGGGATCTTGTGTCAGTTGACACAATGATGCATGACTGTGTGTCTTCTGGCTTTCTTTCTAAAATGAATAAAGCACAAAAGTTGCAACATGTTTGTTTCCACTGTCTGCTCTCATGCTGTCGGAGGCTAAGGTTTGCTGCTGAGCAGTACTGGATAGAATTTATAATAAGATTTGTCTGCGCATGAAATGTTTCCTTGGCCAGAATGAAAGACAGCAATGAAAGAACCTTGGTAGTCCTCAAAAAGCATTCGACCATTTCTGAAGCATTCAATTTATTCAGACATAAGAGCAGAGCAAAGCCACTGCATTTACACAAAAACACAGTTGGTGAACTCACCAGAGGTTTCTATTAATGACTAATGAACAGCAGTGACAGAGGTAATGAATTGATAGCTATTACTCAGGTCTGCTTTTCATCTACTTCATGACACCACACTGTCTGCAAAGTCATCGACGGCTGTTTTCCATTTTTATGTGTTCCAACACTAGGATGGCACAGATATCTATATTCTTGAAGAAGTCCTAGAGCTAGAGTTCCCGTGTATGTCTTTAAGGATTATTAAAAAGATCATATTCAGATAAGATAAAATGTGACTCGTTCTCTTCATAATGGAAAAGGTCTGTGGGTTTATTCGCAGAACATTTTGCTCGTCACAACAAAGAAGTTAATCTACACCAGGATGTATAAAGAGGTGTTTATGTAATTCTGTTTTCTTGTTAGCTTTGAGCCATATGTTTTCTTGGGTGCACTACTCTCATCATTTGTATTCGTGGGAGCTGCTGAGCCCAATACTTTCAGGCTCTCGTTCACTGAGAGGAATGAATCACAAGCCCGAGGCCATCTCTGAAACCCCCCCCCCCCCCACACACACACAAACGCACGCACACACGCACAAACAAACAAATTAGATCTAATGATGTTCAAAGATTGAAATTGCCAGTTTGGTGAAAGGTGTTTCTTTTACTTGCATTCAACTTCACAGGCCACCATGCTTTTCGCTCAAGTCCCAGAGCCGTCTAGCAGCAAGGTCATCCGTGGCTTTAGAGAGCACTCTTCTACTTCACAATTAGCAAAACATTTCCCAGATATTCCATCAACTTCTGCTGAACAAGCCAGGTAGAGTGGAGTCTGAGCACCCTCCAGTGGACTTTTGAAGAACAACCAAGAGAGCAGCCAGAAGAGAGGCTTGATCAGCAGGGGGATGTTGACATGACGGCCCAGTTTAGTCCGTACGATCCCAGGAGTGAGTGCATTCACTGTAACCCCAGTGCCATCCAGTCGGCTGGCCAGCACACGAGTGAAGAGAAGATTAGCAAGTTTACTCTGGCTGTAGCAGAAAGCTTTGTTATAGCTGCGCTCGCTGTTCAAATCCTCAAAGTTGATGTGTCCGTACTTGTAGAGTTTGGAGGAGACCACAACAACACGACTTGGAGCTGACTGCTTCAGGAGGTCAAGCAGGAGATGTGTTAAAAGAAAGTGACCCAGGTGGTTCACCCCCAGTTGCATTTCAAAGCCTTCTTCAGTCCTGCTGTAAGGACATTGGTAAAGACCAGCATTATTGATAAGAACGTCAATTCTTGGCTCCTCCTGATTTGTGACACAGAAAGTCAAAGATTATTGGTCACAATTTAACAACCTGAAAGATTTAATCTGCCAGTGGGTTCACATGCATTTAAACAAGTGTCATTTTTACAAGCTGGTCATCAAGAGGTTTCTCAAAAATATGTGTTTACAATTACACAGGTTTCTCACACACAGCCCAGCGCCAGAACCACTACTGCCACATTTAGATTCAACAGAAAAAAAGAATGCAGTTTTAGTTTGATGAATATACATCTTCTGTTTGGAAAACCGCCATGAGTTTAAAAAAAATACAGTGGTACCTCAAGATACGAATGCTTCACGCCATGGAAAATTAAAGATACAAAAGGCCATGTGAAGAATATTTTGCTTCACAATACGAAAAAAATTTAAACGAATGATAAACGTGCACGAGAAATACATCATCGACATTTGACATTCGGGCGGAAGACAAAACTGGGCTTCACGTGACCGCATTAAGCGTGCCACCAAATGTTCTGCTCTCCTATTGGTCAGTTCCAGTCCTGATGCTGTGTATTCGTGCATAACATACTGCTCTCCTATTGGTCGGCTGACACCCCATGACGCATTCCTGGAAGAGCTCTCCTTCTCTTACAATGACAAATGTATACATCAGTTCTCTTCATGCACTCTTTTCTTATTATTTTATTTGACATTTATTGCATTCTATTTTTATCGTTTATGATTATTTATTAGATTTATGTGTACTTTTAAGCATTGAAGAATCCTAGTTTATTTTTCTCTGGTTTTCCATGTTATTTTATATTTTTAGGGTTCTTTCTGAGGGGGTTTAAATGGAGTAGGCATTTTACATGTAAAACTTGCTTTGACAAATGAAAAATTCAATATACGAAGACCACCCGTGTAACACATTAATTTTGTATCTTGAGGTATCGCTGTACATTGTTTAAATACAATTGAAATTACCACCCCTCTTATACAGGAGTGCCCCAAAGTGGACCAAGACTGGTCTGCGTGAGGCCTCGTATTTCTATTTCTATACCCTGAATTATCTGGAATTTACAGGCAAAAGAAAACTTTTTTACAGTCTATAATGAGGTCCAGTTATTAAAATGTGCACCAACTAAAAGGTTGGGACCATCTAGCTTGTACTTTATATCAATAAAATAATAAATAAATATATCAATGCTGTCAAGCGACTAAACATTTTGATCTAATTAATTGCATGGTGTGGCGATTAATTAACCTAACTAATCACATTAGGAGCTGTTATTTTTTTACTGAATTTTTTTATTGAATACAAACCTATAATTTCGGCTACAACGGTCATGACATTCTTATCAATGAATGAACACAAACCTATGAATTAGGTTACAGTATATGGAAATCATAACTTACCGAACACAAAAATGAGCTCATATTGTGATTCATATTTGACAATATCGTGATAATCATCGAAATCGACTGGTATGGGAAAAATGATTGTGATATATTTTTGGCCCTATCATCCAGCCCTAAGCAAGAGTCACGTGGGACTGATAAACTCTCATTCAATCAGCCAATCCATTCTCAAGGTCATGAAATAACTACTGCAACGATCACAATAGCCAATAATGTCTAGATGGATTTAGAGTAAAAGCTATAGCGGCCGCTTTGTGTTTCTCCCTGTGAACGGCTTCTGGGCACGGATCTGGGCTGCAGTCCACCTGTTATAGATTGTAAAGACCGTAATATTTGCAGTTGCATTAAAAATTACAATTCTTATGTTCATAAAAAGTATTTAAAACCTATAATTTATGATGTACGAGTGTGAAATGTGTTTAATAAAGATACTTTTTTAAAGTGTTACAATTTGGATTTTGACAGTGAAGTAAAGACATTTGTAGATATATCTTGTAAATAATAAAAACTTGTATTAACTTTTGAGAAAAAAAAATCTAAGTTTGCATCCTTACTCGTTCACTTTACATTAGGGGGCAGAGTTAAAAATGGCACCTGGGAATCAATCAGTAGAACATGTGAGAGACAACTGGTATAGTCTGACGCTACGTCCCATTCCGTGCACTATCCGCACTTTTATGGGTTGAAATATGAAGTAGTATACATAAAAAAGATTCCGCATGGGTCCCGGATGTGTACTTTTTGTTAGATTTTGAAGTGCAGATCGATGAATGCTCAACCGGCTGATATTACCCACAATTCCCTGCACTCAGGCCAAAGTTTTTTCTTGGACCTAAACAGATGAGCTCTTTCTATAATACAACACATTTTTAAAGAAGAAGTAGAGACACAAATAATAGCAAAATAGTTAGTGTTACATTTATTATTAGACATCTACACATACATTATTCATTTTTATGAAGGGATTGGAAAGAGAGAGTAAAGTTCTTGCAAGTGCGTGATGATGTGGCTTAATTACTTTCGTCACGTGACCTTTCAGTGCCTCCCAGATCGTGCACACTCTTGTCTTACACACTAAAAAGTATGTGAATATGTAAAAATAAAAAATGAATTTCTACTTTAAGGGTGCAGTGTAAGTGTTCGGATTGGGATGCAGCAAAGGTCTCGGATCTCACACCCACAGAACGTTGGCTAAAGGTCTGATGCGTTTAGTACATTTTTATGGAAGGCACCTCAAGAATCCTGAAGTTATGATCTGATTGGGAGAATTTGTCTAGATTTCTTTGCTACGCTGGAATTGTCTGTGGCTTTGTCTGTGAATGTCTTGTGTTTGGAATCAATTCCTTCAATAGTGTGAAATTACTCACAATACTTTTAAACAAACACATGGACATGTACATTACACACAAATAAATGAAATATGTTTGTGTTATTTTAGGAGTTATTTTATTCCAATGAGGCATCATCCCTATTTTGATGGCTCTTGCTGAAGAACTTCAATACTTTGGCTGAACACCAACTGAAAAGTTTCACACTTGTAGTGTAACTTTAAATTGTTAGAACTTGATCCATACAATGCTTAAAATCATAAAACCATGTGTGTTTTTTCGTTTGTTAGTTTCTGTTTTGTTTTTATTGTTCCAGGTACTGTTCAGCGAACTTTTCATTAATGCATCTTAAGTTTGTATATTCTTTATGCTGGGGAGGTGATTAGCACCTGCCTCAGTCAGCGAGGCTCCCAGGGGCCTCACGGAGGAACTCCTATTTCCTCTACCTGATCCTCACCAGGACTGTCTGAAGCTGTTTTTAAAGCAAATGCTAAAAAAGTGCTATATAAAAACTTCATTGATTAATTGATGAAAATATTGTTAAGTTTTCTATCGTTACTAATAATAAATAATCACATTTTATAAAAACAAATAACAATTTACAATAATACATAATTCAAGTCAACATAGTGCTAAAGTAGCCAAAATAATAATATTCCTGTCGTATAATAACTGTCACATTTCATATAAGAAGCTCTTAGCGTATAAGTTTTTAGATCATCTAAATCATCATGACTAAAGGGGAGGAAAAAACTGAAGGAAGCCCACCATGATCACTTCCTGGCAGAATCTCCTGACGGACTGCAGTGAGGCCAGGTCCAGCTGCTTGACCGCGATCTCCCCGTGACTCCCGCCGGCAAGGCTGCTGATCTCCCGGGCAGCTTCCTCCGTCCTCTCCTTGTCGCGACAAGCCATGATAACCCGGGCCTGCAGCTTCACGAGCTCGGCGGCCGTCGCCTTCCCGATGCCGCTGTTTGCCCCGGTCACGATAACAGTCTTGCCGCGCATGAAAGCTGCCGGGAAATTCAGCGGTTTCCGCCGGAATATTATTCTCCGGGCAATAAAGAGAACACCACCGCCGAGCACCGCGGCCAAAACCAATGCAGCCGACATAAGTGCAGGAGATGGATCCTCGGACGAAAGTGAAGCGGGTTAGAATGTCAACACACAACGTGCGTAGTGTTTCTTCAAACTACGTTACCCACAGTGCTGTGCAGCTGACCGGAAGAGGATTAGGGCCACTGTAAAAAGAAACATGAAGTTCTGACTTTTTTTATTAGAATTCTGACTTAATCTCAAAAGTCTGACTTTTTCCCAAAATACTAAATTTCTCAAACCAACATGATGAATATATTTTAAGAAAACAAGCACTTCTAAATATAAAATGAATGAGAAATGGTCAGCGTTACAGCTAGTATAGAGTCAGCGTATAATATCCAGCATGACGCTCGTTTTAACCAGAATCACGCTACTTCTGATTGTCTAGAAAGGGCTAATAATCCAATAGGTTTTTACTATCTGGGACTGTTGTCATACGGAAAAAGCATGGAAAATAATAATTAACATCATAATCGAAATTTGTGTTCAATGCGATGGCTTCCTCTGAGAGCTCTGACACGAAAAAATGCACTTAGACTGGCAATTAATCAGCTTGTGGTGCTTCCTTCAGCCTTCGCATCGACGACAATTACAGTGCACAATTACAGTGCTCAAGTACAGTGCTCAAGTACAGTGCACAAGTACAGTGCACAAGTACAGTGCACAAGTACAGTGCTCAAGTACAGTGCTCAAGTACAGTGCACAAGTACAGTGCACAAGTACAGTGCTCAAGTACAGTGCACAAGTACAGTGCACATTTACAGTGCTCAAGTACAGTGCACATTTACAGTGCTCAAGTACAGTGCACATTTACAGTGCACAAGTACAGTGCACAATTACAGTGCACAAGTACAGTGCTCAAGTACAGTGCACATTTACAGTGCTCAAGTACAGTGCACATTTACAGTGCACAAGTACAGTGCACATTTACAGTGCACAAGTACAGTGCTCAAGTACAGTGCACAAGTACAGTGCACATTTACAGTGCACAAGTACAGTGCACATTTACAGTGCACAAGTACAGTGCACAATTACAGTGCACAAGTACAGTGTTCAAGTACAGTGCACAAGTACAGTGCACATTTACAGTGCTCAAGTACAGTGCACATTTACAGTGCACAAGTACAGTGCACAAGTACAGTGCTCAAGTACAGTGCACAAGTACAGTGCACATTTACAGTGCTCAAGTACAGTGCACATTTACAGTGCACAAGTACAGTGCACATTTACAGTGCACAAGTACAGTGCTCAAGTACAGTGCACAAGTACAGTGCACATTTACAGTGCTCAAGTACAGTGCACATTTACAGTGCACAAGTACAGTGCACATTTACAGTGCACAAGTACAGTGCTCAAGTACAGTGCACAAGTACAGTGCACATTTACAGTGCTCAAGTACTGTGCACATTTACAGTGCACAAGTACAGTGCTCAAGTACAGTGCACAAGTACAGTGCACATTTACAGTGCTCAAGTACAGTGCACATTTACAGTGCACAAGTACAGTGCACATTTACAGTGCACAAGTACAGTGCACAATTACAGTGCACAAGTACAGCGCACAAGTACAGTGCTCAAGTACAGTGCACAAGTACAGTGCACAAGTACAGTGCACATTTACAGTGCACAAGTACAGTGCACAAGTACAGTGCACAAGTACAGTGCACAATTACAGTGCACAAGTACAGTGCAAAGTACATCTCCAGAGCCAAGAGACAGCTGATGATGGACGACCGAGCGAGGAAAAACTTAAGACGATGAAAAGACTTTTGCTTTGAGAAACCAACCAATTTTTATCCACGATGGAGTACTATTTTACTTTATGATGATTATTGTTTTGTAATGTATTTAAAAAGCGATTCATTAAAAGAAATGTAATTGATTGCAACTACTGACTATCGAGTTTTTGATTTAAAAATGATTTTTAATCTTTGATGAAAGATTTTAAATGGAGGAAGTACTGACCACAAAGGAGTCTTCTGACCAAGCTCTAAGCATTTAAAGCTTAGAATTTAGGGCAGAATCAACTTACTTAACCTAACCTGAGAATAATAAATAAAAAGTTTGAAGGTGTAAAAGATGAATGAATTAATTGAATCTATAGAAAATACTGCATGTAATTTAGTAGTATATTAAATAATATAACATATTTAGTAAAATGACCGCATGCTCGTTTCGTAAATGTGTTTAAACAACTAGTCATTTGGTTTAAAAATTGGATTTTGTGTTTTAGCATTTGAGAAAAACTAAAAATACAATTACAGAAAAAATAAACAGCACAAATTCAGAACAGTACATCTGCTCAAGATAATTTATGAAAGGAAAACAAAGGACTAAAATTGGTTGTCAGCTTGTGATACAATAGAAAAGTTGCAATTTTGTAGTGATTCTAAACGAAGAGACAAGATAATTAAATTTAAAACAAATGTGGGGAGAGTGTGTTGGATTTTACACAAGTGTACAACATTCCTCAAGGCATATTTTCATAACATCTTTGAGAGTGAAAGTACAGGACACTTTCGTAAATCTGGAAATATTTCTTCATTTAGCCCCAAATTAGTTTGTTACACCGCATTCGAAAAACAAATGGGGGTCTGTTTCTTTAACAAATCCACAAAAAAGATCTCATCCGCATAGTTAGATATATATAAGTTAACAGGGTATATTTTGTGTAGAAGTCTATAATGTACATCCTTAGCCTTGTTGGAAAAACTTTGTCTGAAGCCATGCTTTACCCCAGTTTACATTAGTTATCTCAAGTATACCCTCTCTTTATTTTAAATCAAACAATATTATGAATATGATTGTTGTTACATTTCCTTTTAAGTATATCAATACGACCCAGATATAAATTTGTATTACAACTACATGTATGCAACATGAAGGGGTTAACCAGCTGTTTTAACCCTGGTGCAATAGCTTTTTATCATTGAGTTATACTCTTTAAAAGTTGTTGGAAAGTCCTGAAGTCATAAACTGTTCATGAATTAATTTGCAACGATCATCAAATACTGATAAAATTAAATTGAAATCTGTTTATTATTGTTTCATGAGTTCACTTACATAGAATCATCCCAGAAAACTAAAATAATCGCGTTTAATTTCGAAAAAGTGTTCACGGAACTTCGCTCAGAAAATATTGTTAACCGTTAATAAATACAACCTACTTTATTTAACATAGGTTTTAATTGCAAGTATAAACTTTATAAAAAAAAAAGTCAGTAAACAATATACATGTGTGTCAACAATGCATCTAATCATAAATTAGTAGGCTAATTAAGGGTAAAAATCACTCTGAGCACTCAGCATTAAGAAACATGGGATTTTAAAAGAAAAAAAAAAATCTAACAACAATCATAAATACATATTTTTAAAAAAATATGCATAAATGCAAATAAGCATTGTTCTTTTAGTAATTAGTCATAATGTAACAATGTAAATACTGTATTAGTAGTAACAAAGTGGCACTCTGTAGGATAAAGAACAGATCAGGCTCAAGAAAGAGAAGACATGTGCATAAGGAAATACTAAAACTCATCGGAAGTCATTGTGCTATAAGCATGCATTTGATATTTGATAGTCATGAAAAAGATACGAGTAAAAGCTTTTGTTCAGATGTTCAGACTGCTAGGTGTTTTTTACAGTACTGATAAATATGAATCCAGAAAATCTAGTAACCAGTTAGCAGTCAAATGAAATTTCTCTGGAAGCTAGTAAATAATTGAAGCAGTCTGATTTTCCTGCAGTGGAGCCGAAGAGAGGCTTGAATCTACACTTTCTCATTCTGCTTTGAGAGCGAGCATTCAAGGCTGGCTTTCAAAGTTTGGGTCCTCATAGATGTAACTGCCAACCCCTCCGGTATTCACTCCTAAACAAACCATAAAATAAAAGAATTACATGCTTATAAAATGACATTTATTGAATACAAATTTATAGATTATGATCAATATTAATAGAAATGTTAAAGGGTAATGAACTGGAAAGTTTGCTTGTTAATTGGAATATATGGATATGTGATATGGATATAGGGACTTAAAAAAATTCATTTTGGGAAAAAAAAAAATCTTATTACATTTTATTGAGCGTTTTATTTTATTCCATCTGCTACCCCCAGGAATCATGATAGCATTATTAATAAAGGAGATTAGTAAACAGACTAGTGCTTTGGAGTGTGTCATTCATGCTCTGATAAGTTCAAGACTTGGCAACTGCAACTCCTGGCCAGATAGCAGCCAAGTAAAATGCAGCAGCTTGATTTTTAACACACTCAAAGAAACATTTCTGTAGAATTTAAAAAAATACAAAGCCTTGATATTTGTTTTTTTAAATAGCTCTCTCATACATATATATCTTTGGTGTTTAAATCAGTGTTATTGCAATGTATGTGTATTTGTGTAGTTTGAGTTTGATTGTGTATATTTTCTGTACATTGTTATGTGTGATCTATTTTACAGTATTCAGTGCCCTGGGCATTTTTGTTGTAGTGTGGCGTAGTACGGGTGTTCAGGGTGTGTACCTGTGCCTGGTGGAGGACAGAGTCTTTGTTGGTATTTAAGATGATCGATGGTTTGTGCAGTTCAGCGGTTGAGTGTGTACAAAACCTAAACCTGCTCAGGTTCAATTAGTTTAAAAGAATGCAAGCAATTAAAAAGAAAAATATATTCTGATATATTCTATTTATTGTTTTATGTTTCTTTAGCCAAATGTGAGATCCAAGATGGCATTTTTTGTCCGGTTTTCTGTCTTGCCAACCTCAACAGTTTTACTTGAGAGAAACTTTTAAACATCATAGAGCACTCTCAGAACAATTTTTGTACATTTTTGAGTTCTCTGATGCTTTGTCGACTGTTTTGGTTGGTGGAGCTGTCGTCGACGGGGGAAACTAGCGGGAGCTCTAGTCAAACTCAGGCAGCACGGTCTCAGAACACCACTACCGAGTTTACATCTGGCAAACCTCTGCTCTCTACCCAACAAAATAGACAAAAGACAACTGATGACTCAAATAAACAAGGACTTTTCAAGCTCTGCTGCTTTGTGCTTCAAGGAAGCCTGGTAAAACGGAGGCATCCGGTAGAGTGCGACATGGGAGCCATCTGTAAGTCTCACGGCAGTGGTGTGTGTTTCTACATTAATGAACCTTAAGTGACCCAAACTGACTGCATTGCAAAGAAGGCAGAGCAAAAGTTTGTACTTCTTGCGCCAGATGCTGCTGATCCAGTTCTGCTCAGCGGTCATTGAGTCTGTTCTGTGCACCTCCATCACTGTTTGGTTTAGGTCAGCATCCAAATCAGATATCCGGATTCTCCAGAGCACAGGTCAGACTGCTGAAAAGATCACTGGAGCTCCCCTACCCTTTCAAGAACTGTACACCTCCAGAATGAGAAAGAGGGCTCTCAAAATCACACTGGATGCTGCCCACCCAGGAACCACCTCTTCCAGCCGATGCTTCAGAGCCCCAAACATAAGGACAGCCCAGCACAAACACAGGTTCTTACTTTAGGCCATTCAGCTCCTGAACCCATAATTTCCCCCACCAACACTCTCATATATTCTCAAATATTGGACTAAGCAATAGGACTCTGATGTGGACTTTTTGCACATTTCCAGTCGCTCCACAATCTATTGTTCTGTTGTTGCATTTTATATTTACTTACGCATTTGTCACCATCCTGCACTTTGTCTCCATTCCCCTAGAGGTCCCCGTAGTTCGCCTTTTGCCTTTGTTCTTCCTCATGTGCTCTTGTTTACTTTATTTCTATCACCTGTGACTCGTTCCAGCCCGTATATTTAAGTTGTCACTTTTTCTCTGAACTTCACTTGGTTTTTGAGTCAGCTTCAGTGAACTTGCTGTGCATTCCCTTGAGGTCTTGAGCTACGTCCAGTAAGACTGTTTGATTTTCTCCTGTTGCCTTATTGTCTATTTGTTTTCTCCCCTCGTGGAGTTTTCTTTATATGTTCGTTAGACTGAGTATTTTTATTCCTCATTCCGAGAAGAATCTGAGTTGTGTTTTTGCTATATTATTATTTTTTTTTTTGTTATTGAGAAGAAGTAAAATTTTTTCTAATAAATCCTTGTATCCTGGATTGCGTCTTGGAGTGTATTTCCATTGGGTCCAACACACCTGCTCCTGTGGTTCAGTGGTTCACACTTCAGTCTCCACCCCAGAGACCCGGGTTCAAGACCCGGCCGTGACAGCATTGGTCTGTACATTACCTCAAAAGCAAATCTCTTAAGCACCGTGGACTTCTATAGTTATATTACTTTATATTTTACTACCTCTATGTCTAGAATATTACTATACTCTATTTACTTTTAACTTGAGCAATTTACTTATATAACCTGTGTTACTGTGCAATGTTATTGTGTTGTTTTTTTGTATCAACACTGTACCACAGCAAATTCCTTTTATTTCTGCAAATGCACACTTGACAATAAAGATCTTTCTGATTCTGATGTGCATCAGTTAGACAGTTACATGTGGTCAAAGATGATCCCAGTTCATGACCTCTTTAACTACGTAGTAGTTATAGTGTGTTTGTGGTTTAAGGCTGTTAAGAAGTTTAAAAAGAAGATAGATTACCTTTTGGCCCAAAGAGAACAGCGTAACAAGGTTTATGGCAGTATGGCTGGCCATCGTGCTGTCGAGGAGAGCATAGGACACAAGTCTTAGTTTCATTTCAATGCATCATAAGACACATTACAACATTGCAAAAAATAAATTCCCCTCAAACACAAACAAATCCTAGAAAGCAAGGACTCCTCAGTCTGCTCCCTGCTGTTCCGTGGCACACTCGACTCCCGCTCCACTCATTGATTCCTGGCTACCAGGAGTGCACAAGGAGCATCTCTGTTGAGCTCTTGCAAAACTTTCAGTTGAAGATCCTCATCATGATTACTACTTCCCTGAATCAGCCTGGAGTGCATCAACTCACTGCTGGCATTCACTTTTGGAAGTAAATACTCAACCTAAAAAAGTTTTGTTTTGATATCTTAATAAATGGTGTGTATTTGGTTAAATAGATGGGAATATTGTGCATATAAGACTACGGCTGTTTAATAAAAAATAGCACTAGAATGGTTAAAGAAACCAATATCATAACACACAAACACACGCACGCACACAAACACACACACATACACACACGCACTGAGGATCTCTACTTATTTGGAGCTCTGATCGCAGGGTTTCTGTTGATGGGATTATGTGGAGCCCTGGATTGTTAAAAGCGGTCAGGGAAGCTCAGAACCCCACCAAGCTGACCGGTTGGATTGAAACGGCGGTGGGCAGAGCCGTCAGTAATCAGACAATTAGTATACCACAAGATGGATGAGAACCGGAGGACACTGGCGGCTGTGCAGCAGATTTTGACTAAAATGGAGGCCAGTGATGGACATTTGAGGTCTGTGAAATTGACAGATCTCGACCCAAATTCAAATTCAATCTTCTTTCGGCTCCCCATTCCTCCAGGACAGCATTAGATATAAATTTCCCCATTCTCACTAGCTGTACAATAGATTTTTTGTATTCGTGTCTTCTCATGTACACCTATCAGTTCTTACTTTATGTTGTTATCCAATCTTTACATTCCCCCCTTTTCTCAAAACTCTGTGTCCATCATTAGTTGTACTTCTCCTGCATTTTCTGTTATGCTCTGTCGTTTGTGTTGCCTCTGCTTCCTCACTCTATCACAACACCTTACTTTTTATAAATGTTATCAAAAGCACTCCTGGCTCTAGAAATTGTAACAAATTCTCCTTCTTATGGTTTCTCAGTTTTCGTTGGAATTTTTCCTTTTTCATTTGCAGAACATCTTCCTTCGATGCCCTCACAGAAAAATCTATTATAGAGGGGTGTCCATAGACACTTCACATTAGCCACTCGGATTTCATCTCCGCTTATGGGATTTGAAAGAGGAAAAAATTAAATAAAATTCAGTCTAGGACTCTAGGCCCAAATATCAACATAAACTGAAGTGAAGATGTTTATTTGTAGGAAAGCTAATTTTCATCATAACATAGAAGTTGTTTTACCAAACTTACTCGATTGTGGGTCTAGCTTCTCAGGTCAAGTCACTGTTTCAGCACTACAACGTTTTTTTATCTAGAAATACAAAAATAGATAAATCCTCAGGCCCTTTGTATGATTAGGCCTGATTGTAAGGGTGTCTGAGGAGAAAAAGGGGTGTATAATGGCTGTGAGAAGGTTCTAAATGGTAATTAATAAGAGTGACACCCCATGACACATGTCTTAGGTTTATATATTTAAGAGAGAGCTCAATGGAGAGCAAGTATCATACTCTATGGGGTTTTTGCGATACATAATTTTTTTCTTGTTTTTTTTTTGTGTTATTTTTCCCTCGTTTTTTAACAGTTGCTCTATTCTTTTTTATTGTTGTTATTAATTCTGAAATCAGCCCTGACAAGATGCTTTGTTGTGCTTGTGTACATAAGGAGAGTTACCTTTAGAATGAAATGGGGAGAGGTTTTCGGTTCAGTTGATAGCCATATATATGGATAAGAGATACTCCCTTATTATTAATTCAAATATTGATTTACTTTTAAAGAATGTAATGTAGTTTTGGTGAGAAAAAAACTATTTACGCTGTTGCATAATAAGTTTGTTTACTTGTTAAACTGCATTCTGTCAGATGAATTAATACACTGTTGAAAACATTGATATCAGGCCTTGTCAACAAAAACATGCATGTGGCCTAATTCACGTGTGGTTTTCTGAAACTTCAACAACGGAGAGAAATGACAAAATGTACTCAACTAATTGTAATTCCATATATGGTATGGAAGCCCAGAATTGAGAAGGTTATGAAGATTTTATTAAACGTACATCTCCAAGGCAGGGTTCTGTGTGTCTCACCTCTGCATGGCTGCCTGGAGCTAGAGTCTTGCTGCATCGCTCACACCGCAGGCAGGGCCGGTGCCAATCTTTGCCCAGAGAGCTGACCTTCTCAGCTGCAACACAAGGAGTGACACAAACCCCAGGTGAGCACCCATCACCAGAAATGCTAATGAATGTCCTGATGCTTCTGAACACACAAGATCCCACACAGTCCATGCGTGGTGACCTTTAGAGGCTGAATGTCAGTGCTTACCAAAGTACACCGTTTTTTCGCATCTCGGGCAGACGTTGGGTTCGCCTGAGAATGAACTAAAACTTGCAGCTGAAGGAGAGGCAAAACAGAATTGTGTTAGCTTCATTTCAAATTCTTAGCAGTTCATCTAAAGACTTCACAAAACCTCAACATCTACAATATTAAACTTCTTGATAACTGGATTTTTTAGCCTATGGGGACGAGGAAAATAAACTAGCATTGTTATATTACAGAGTGGTGACAGCTGCAGATGGCGCTGTTCATAAAATGGCAGGGAAATATGTCATATAGTGACGACTATTGGAGTACTTTGGGGCGGATCAATCAACTTCACACACACTTTAAAGAGCCAATGATCGTGAAATGCTAATGGCCATGTTTTTTGCATACACTAAGTATAAATCTCCACTCTTGGCGCTTTATATGTCACTGTGTTATCGTCCAGGTCAATGACACTGAGACCTTACTAAGGTGGTCTAGTAACCTGTCTCTGAACGAATCAACTGGGACTGAGACTGGGTCATTAAGAGCTAGTCATCCAGGTAGCCAGGATTCAAACCCCTTCCTATCTGAGCGGTCCCCTCGCACCTTCACGAAGGTGGTCGATGCTGTCTCGACCACCTTCGTGAAGGTGTGAGGGGACAGACACAACCCAAAGGTGAGGATGCTAGAATGCTCAACCTTCTGCTTACAGGGCTTTTAATAGCTCAGCCACTCTGGGGTGCCTGAGAACCTTACTGCATAGCCATTAATGACAGCTCTCCAAGCTGCAGCTTCTTCAGATTGCAGCATCCTCGCTCGTCGCTGTACATGGAGTGATTAGCTCCAAAGCGTGTATCTGTATCTGATGTATACACAGGGTATGCAAAAATCGAGGCCATGAGCGTTTCATGATCTTTAACTCTTTCAAGTTCTTATGGAGTTGATTGGCCACATTTGTGAAATATTTTTGGGCTTATTACCCAGACCCGAGGTATTATTTTGACTCATGCCTCTGGCACACTATGAAATCAGCTCCATTGACTTGAATCGGTGCGACTATGATGGTGCGAAACCGGAAGTTCCAGCCTACATCAAGAAATTCTTGATTCTGCTCTGATGAAAGTTCAGTTGAATTTTAATTTCACCTGCAATACAGCATCACATGACGCAACTACCAAGCGCAGATTGGAGAAATCAGAGCATGTGTTCACTGAAATCTTGTTTTAAAGCTAGACTTTAAAGCTAAAAATGTAAACCTTCAACGGTTTTAGACTGTGTATATTTAGAGCTTGATATTTTTTTGAAATGTTCAACCTGCTGAATGGGCTCTATGCTTTATAGTATTTTTCTTTACTAAATGTTGCACTGACTAGCGAGATGCTCTTAATCTCATTGTACATGTTTATAATGCAAATTATATATGTGTATAGTGACAATAAAGGCATTCTATTCTATTCTATGCTGCTGCACAGCCATATGGTGGCTTTTGGAGCTCTCAAAGACTAGTCTGACAGAGGCATTACTAAAGCCGCTTTTCCACTGAGTGCTTTAATATTTGCTCTGCTCAATTTGACATGGGGCCCAAAATCGTCTGTCTCCACTGAGGTCTGTCCTGCTCAATGAGTACTTTTTTAGTACCTGTTGAGATGGGGTTCTAAAACCAAGCCGAAGCGAGCTAAAGTGGTACTTTGTTATGATTGGAAAGAAAAGCATGCCACGACATCCTGTTGATTGCTGATTGATCAGTCCCCAAAGAGCTCTGATTGGTCAGATTCCCCCACTGTTTGCGCGTAAACAACAGCGGAACACGAATGGTACTGCTAGCTCTGTATTTCTTAAGAGAAACTTACTTTCACGTCACGTTGAACAAACAAATGAGAAGCTGCAGACCTTCCTTTCTTTGGTTGAGAAGTATTAGAGTACATGGAAGGAAGCGATGAACTGTTTGGGTGCATGGATGAGCAGAATACTTATTCGCATGAATGCAGGGCAGTGAACCGCTAATAAATTGCAACTCGAGAATGCAACTTGTTTCCTGACTGTTTTAGGAGACCTGGTGAAAGTTGATTCCTTACGTAATGCCATTATATGAGTCTGTAAACAAACTTCTACACCACACAAACTTCTTCGGTTTACATTTATTCCTTGCACAAGGGAATATAACCAAATGTATTCTGAGTATTTTCCTACCTCAAACTATTTTGTTAACGTCAAATTTCTTACACAATTATACATACATACACACATATATATATATATATATATATATATATATATATATATATATATATATATATATATATATATATATATATATATATATATATATATATAGTGAAAGAAACAACTGTAAGGAAAAATACAGTTTATTATGATGGAAAAGACAACATTTCTTAAACCAAAAACACTTTAAACACTATAATATTTGCCAGCCTGTTAGGAGAGCAGTTCGGCAAAGCATTTCTCTCTTCTCTTCGCTCCTCTCACCTCACAAGATCAAGCGTATGTGTACCCCTCTCTGTGATTCTCATGGATTACGCAGAGGACATATCGGCACCACTAATTCGACCCGTTTGAAGCCACAGCCATTCCGTTTCAGACGGTAACAGCATCTGCCATTTAAACATGGGTCACATTTTTCTGACGCTATCGAGCATAAGTAGAACGGCTTGCAGTTACACACTTTGAAAACAAGCCCACTCAGATCTTCAATGTTAACTCATTGAAAATAAATAGAGACGTGGTGAGCTATTGAGACTGAGCACCAACGTTCGAACAACTACTTTACCTCTGTACTTCAAATTTTAATCTTTGTTTTAATCGATGTTTTAAATTTCAGTGTTTTAAATCTGTTTGATTTATATGACTTTTTTATGCTTGATTTTAATGTATGCACTTTCTTTTTACTCTTTATTTCCAATGTAAAGCACTTTGAATTACCCTGTGTACGAAATCCATCCATCCATCTTCATGTCGGCTTTATTCCCTTTCGGGGTCGCCACAGCGGAATGAACCGTTAACTCACTGGCATATGTTTTACACAGCGGATGCCCTTTCCTGCCGCAACCCATCGCTGGGAAATGTGTACGAAATGTGCTATACAAATAAACTTGCCTTGCCTTGCCTTGCCTTGCCTTGCCTTGCCTTGCCTTGCCTATTGTTAGTTGGGACGAGCTGTTACTAAAATCCGGTGTAAAAGTGGCATAATGTCTCTTATTTACTTTTTAATGGACAAATATAGGGTTTGCAAGTACATTATAGAAATGATAGTATTTTCATGTCAAGATAGCATGTTTTATTTTGTTGTTAAAAATCTGATTTATTTCAATATGCAGCATGTTTAGAATGTCTTACCTTTCACTGGGCCTCTGGTAGCCTTTTTTTCTTCCGCTTTGGGTTTGGTTTCCATGGCAACAGGCACGGAGTCATCACCAACAGGTGTGTCATACACATATGATCCAGCTCCCCCAATATTCACACCTGCATAGAGTACAGAATTAAAGTGGCTTCAATTCTTAATCTATTCTAAACTCACTGGCCACTTTATTAGGTATACCTCGCTAGTAACGGGTTGAACCTCCTTTGCCTTCAGAACTGCCTTAATCCTTTGTGGCATGAGTTCAGCAAGGCAATGGAAACATACCTCACAGAGTGTGCTCCGTAATCACATGATAGCATCACAGAGTTGTTGGTGAAGCTTAGGGTTCTATAGGTCCTTTCCCTAAAACCACACAATGTATATACATTGCTGGAAGTTCTAAATCTTGCCTTTGTGATGGTGAATACGGCCTCCGCGCATCTCCCTGAAATAGGATTGATGCATTTTTCATCGTCTTATGTCAAAATTAAGGTGCAGGTGAGTAATGAACTAAGAATCAACTACTTGAACATAACTAAGTCTTAGAATTGGGGCCTGGTCAGAGGAGAAAATGCCTGGTGCCTGGTTATACTTCTCTGTTAGCTCAACAAATCACCGTCTGCGGAAGCTCCGCATGCAACAATACGTAAATAGAGGATTTATAGTAGTACGTTGCCTACGCTCTGATCATTACTGGTTTGATAAGAATGCCAACTGCTAGCAAACCAAAACAAACATAACAGAGATACGAACAAAAAACAGGTTTTATTTACCTTAATATAAATCGTTTCAATATAAGTTCTTACAAACATCCGCTGCTGTGGAAGCTCTGCCTCTAAACTGATCAATATCACAGCGTGGCGTGATGACCATGCTAACTTCTAGCTAGCTAAAACTCAGCACAGATAACAAAGGAAGGTTATTTATTTCACCGCCAAAGTTTTGTTTCATAATCCAGCATTTAACACAGAGTGCAAGCCCAGAAAGAGAGAGGACTGCTCCGCTTCCCCCAATCACGGAGCTTGTGGTCTCTGTAGGTTTCCGAAGCATTGATGCAAAGTTACAATTTTTGAGAGGTGTCGTAAAAGGGTCAGCTCAAGGTCTGTGTCAATATGCAGACGACACAGAGAGGAATTTGTCGAGTTGACGCAGAAGTATAAATCAAGCGTAATACTGACAGTGTTAGAAGCGGAGGCCCAATCTAATAGCAGCAGTGTCAGAAGCGCATGATCGCGCTGTCCTTTTGCTGCCATTTATTTATTAGAATACTAACAATCCGTTAACGCAATTCTCTCATTGCCAAGACATCCGTCACTTGAGTTGGATGTAAGCTAACATGACAAAAACCACAGTTCGTTTTTGTAATGGAATATTAGAGATAAGAGTGGGAATTTATTCAGTTTCGTTTTTGCTACTATATTGTCTTTTACAAATGCATTTTGACATAAATGTTTTAAAACTGTAAAGTTAAATGTTTTAAATTGTGATTGTGAACCCTACAACAGTAGCTAACTTTATACTTTTAAGGAAATCTGTAATAGGGATAACTTGTAATAGTACTCTTAGAAAAGCATTTTCCGCCAATAAAAAATAGGATTGTACAGTATGCAAATGTAAAAAATATTGATTCATTATTTTAGATTTTTATTATGTCATGTTTTTGGTCAGATCGTTGTTTTATATTGTGCTTTAACTGTTTAAAAACTTCCTGACATATTTCAGCTTCAGACTGCACGAGGGGTAGCGCATGAGTAACCGTGCACATGCGGCTCTGAGGCTGCGTGTCAGTTCTGTCTCCGTTCTGTATTTGGAGAACTATAGAGGTTACATTACAAAATAGACTTGAGTACAACATTTAAAGGTTTATTTGTCTATTTTTACATGTTTAAAACTTTACCCAAAAAATTTTGATTCTTAGGTCTCAACCCCAAAATGTGCTCCACCATAATGTAATTGTCTAACTTGCAGTGAAAATATGAAGAAACTCATTAAGCAATTATATAATTAAGCATCACCCTGTGTGACATCAACATGTGCAATATACTCACTTTATTTCACTTTACATGGACAATAACCTTATAGGTGATAAAACTATGATTGTTGTGCAATTGCAATTTTAACACTATACATTGTCTAGCTCTTAAACAGAACTGCCACCCCACCTACCTCCCCCCTCTCTTCTTTGCACTATTACTAAAGATATTTCTATTGTACTTGATACTTTATAGTATTTTTCTGTACTAAATGTTGCACTGACTAGCGAGATGCTCTTAATCTCATTGTACATGTTTATAATGCAAATTGTATATGTGTATAGTGACAATAAAGGCATTCTATTCTATTTCTATTCTATATAAGAAATTCATTAAGACTGTAGCATTAAAGCAAAGCCTGTCCAGGATACAGTTCTAATTAGGCCTTGAAAATATACATTTATTTATCAGTCAGAAATTAGCTGTACTGCTACCTTTGGGTCCGTAGAGGGCAGCATAGCAGGGCTTGTGGCAGAATGGCTTCCCATCATGCTGTTCACAGAAAATAAAAACAAATCAATTTCTTTCTATAATGCTTTTAATTATGTAACCAAGCCATTATAATCTCTTACCCTAAGACAGTGTATCAATCACAATTACAATTTATTAGATGCATTAGCGTTGAGTGAGCTCCCACAAGGTTTTGTGTTCCAAACCATGTGGAATGGTTTATACCAAGTATCGGGTGAGTTTTGGAAATCTAAATAATTTTAACCTTTTATTTTCTAACACTTTCTTTTCCACTGCTCTGGTTTTGGTATTGATCTTGGTTTTTAAATTGTTCCGCTGTTCCCCAGTTGAGGTGAACTTTACTATAGAGTAATTTTACACAAGTAATTATTTAGCGCAAACAACATATTAACATTTTCAAAATAAATTCATTCACTTTGCCTCCAAAAACAAAACTCAAGCACTTTGCTCATTCACTGGTAGAAGAGGACAGGTATTGTGATGGGAAATACGTCCTGAAAGAGAGAGTAATGCTTCTGCAGGGACATGGCTTTGACTTTCAGGTGAGCAAACAATGGCGGACGGTAGATTAAATGAGGACAGGGTGATAGTTATGTGTGCATATCAATCATTATTGGTGGGTAAGGAGGCCCGTCACAAATTGTTCTGTCTGAAAACATAAGGGAATTTTGATGGTAATTTAATGAAGCAATTTGATGAAATGAACTACATCCATTTTTTGGGCCAAAAACCTTCCAAATGTTATTATATCAGGGGCCTTTTAACAAAGTAGTCAATGTTCTGTTTTGCTGCCCTTTATACAGCATGTAGTAAGATGACAACATAAGAGATTATTATATTAGAGATAAATATTATCATAACCTATTTTCTCAGTTCAGTTTATCCCACAAATCTTTTAACATCAATTGAATCTTCAACTGAAATCCATCTATTTAATTAAACATATTCTTCCTTTTCATTTCCTGCTGACTTTTTCTCACCTCTGCATGTCCTCCTGGGGTCAGAGTCTTGTTACATCGCTCACACTTCAGACAGAATTTGTGCCAGTCTTTCCCCAGTGAGGTCACTTTCTCGGCTATTAGACACAAAGAGAAATATTGTCAATAAAGATCATCTTTCATTTGTAAATGTCTATTGAGAGACTCTTTAATTTCAACTGACCCTTGATAGCATTTAGTGTAATCAATAGTACGCAACAAGTACTTATCAAAGATTCAAGCCTGATGAGCTTCATAGCCTTCATCAAAAGGTCATCAGGAGAAGATTATTTTTAAGCATGTTTATTTCTCGAGTTTCATGACAGCATTGTAAGTAGGTGTCTAAAAGGACAGTTGAAATATTTTACCGTAGAAGATGCATAATTCTATGAAAAGGTCAAAATGGCTTGGTTTCCATTTGAAGAATTGTGCAATATCTGTGAACCAATGATGCTATTTATAAATCAACACAGGGCTCGCAAAATGTTTCTATTGTGGGTGTTTTGGCAATTAGGTGACCTGATTTAACATTTATTTAATTCATAAATTGGACCTGACTCCATGAAAAAGACAGTCTGACCTTAAAAGCTAGAGTCCATGAAAAAAGACAGTCTGACTTAAAAGGAGTGATGCTTTTTTGATAGGGATACGCAGCTAGAGACAAAATATCTGCCACGTGAAACTTATCTGCAAGGATAGCTTTCTGCATATATGCCCCACCTATGGAGGGATAGGGGTACAGTTTTCAGAGTCGGTTCTGTCACCATGCTTGCTGCTGTTCATTAAATCTTATGCTGAAAAGTAAAGAGAAAATTGGACTGAAAGTCGTAGTCTGTCTTTATTGAAATTATGTTGAAAAGTTTATTTTGAATCGAGGGATGAAAAACAACCACACTATCCCTGGTATCTCTTCGAGCAGGCTCTCTTCAGTTTTTGGTCGCCCAAAATAAATGTAGACAGCCTGAATAAAATAAATTTTTAAAATGTAGAATTTTGTAAAGCAAACAAAACATTCATCAAAATAAATTTCAAAACAAATTTAAACAAATATACAAACAGTATAAAACAGTCAAATTACAATCATCAACTCAAATATTTGGTTCTAACTGAACAGAATATTCTATGAACTTGTAATAAAAATGTATAAAATGAATCAGTCAGAAAACAAAAAAGCCACCAGACTGCAGTGAGACATTGAATTGTTTATTTACAATAATTTAAACAGAATTTCTCATTTCACATCTAACATGCATGCAAGAGTACAACTGTTAAAACTTTTATATAACCAGTTATAAAATAAAAAACTTCCTAACAATAGATACTAAAGCACCCAACACTTGGCATTATGAGGTTTTCAACATCCCAGCAAACATGGATACGACGTCGATGTTGAGAGGACAGCTAAATTGGGTCGATGTCGGACGGTCCGCTTGAGGGATCAGCGGTCCAAACACAACATGCAGCCAACGTCCAAAAACGTCCCGGTTGAACGACACAAATTTAAATAATATATAAGCAAAGGCATGGCAAATTAAACATTTTGTTATTGCAAAACGAGTTTCTAGAAATGGTAATGGTTCAATTTGACCGTTTTTATACTTTTTACATTCTTATCCTCAGAAAAAAAGTCTTAGTATGAAAATCAGACAATGTAACAAGCTTAAATAATCTGTACAGTTATTAAAAAAGAATTTTGTTTCCACTACAGTTAAAAATCTTGGTGTTATTATACATAGTGAACTGACGTTTAAGAACCATATCTCTTATGTTACTAAGAGCACCTTCTTTCACCTCAGAACCATTGCTAAAGTGCAGAACATGCTGTCTATCGTAGATGCAGAAAAAATTTGTGAACTCAAATGAACTCTAAACATTCTCAAAACTTTAAACTGCTGAAATGAATGTTAACGTTGTCGCTGCAACAACATTTAACTTTCTAAAAGCATTCACTAGTTTTTCAGCAATCAAAAGAGTTTAGTTTGAAATGAAAAGTCCCTGAGAACACGAGCATGACAACATTTCTTAAAGAAACCGAAATTGCTGCTCGTTGTAGCTGTCAAACATTCTGATTGGTTTACCAGGTGGTGGGCGGGGCTTACCTATTTGTGGATACCTCGCTATGCTGACGGGACGTCAGGATGTACAAATGCACGGTAAGAGGTTCACAACTCAAGGGTCGAGATTCACAAATGTATAAAACAGATCCACAAATAAATCGAAAGGAATTTGTACCTGTGACTTTTAAAAACATTTCTGGATTGTGTTTTAATTTATACAATTTTCTTTGTGTTTGTGAATGCGATTTATTTTTGTGCATCTCTGTATATTTAATTGTAGATTTTAAACGTATTTATTTATTTATCTTAGTGACTCAATAATACCTCGATAAATGACTGACAGGACAATTTTGTAGACATTGGTGCGCAACAAATACGTCCCTGACCAATCGGTACTGCCGCTCTTTATATGCCGTTCGCGCAATGATGAATAAAAAGTGAAGCATTAAAAAAGCGAGCGCGAATGCAAAGGCAATTTTAAGACTCCACATATTCATAGTGGCTTCCTGTTGCCAAACAACTACATAGAATAAAATGCATAATGCATAGATGCCTAATGCTTTCCAAGCCACACAGAAGCAACATAAAAAAATGTTAAACAACATGGAAAACTAGAAGAAATAAATTTCTACATAAATACCCTGTATAGAACTGACTATTAGGAAAGCAGGGGCCTGTACAATGAACGTGGTGGTTTAACAAACTCAGTATTACCGGATAGGCATTGACTTGACAAATCCTAACCGTTTGAATCAGGGTTAATCGATACCATGAAGAACTCATCAACTCTCTTTGTCGAGTCAGGATTTGATCCTGAAGCTCTGATTGGTTCACTTGTGCGTGCACGTAAAAGACTGACGTTGGCACTGAATAACCAATCACGATGAACATGGATAGAGCCAAATCTTTTTCACTGCGGAGGAGGAGCAAGAGATTAAAGTTAGAAAATACAATGAGTATTTTATATTTTACATATATATTTTTGTGTCGTAATAATATCGTGGCTGCTGCCAAATCCAGATGAGATTGTTGGCAGAAAATTGCTGATTTCTTGAAAACAATAAGGAAATTCAAATAAGGAAATTCTGTTTACTGTAATATTTAGTGTCATGCGTTTGATAACGATAGCATAATTTTTGCCATGTTAATTCCAATACGTTGAGGAAATGAAAAGTTTTATGTCATGCTAACATGTTTATGGTTGTAAATTAAATGCTTATTTTTCTACAAATGTACGTTTACATTTAAAAGGTCTATATAATAGTTTTTTTCTTTTGGAAGATGTAACCAACCCAAAATGATCATGGAAGCAGATAAAAATGAAGGTCTGGAGCAGTGTAGTACAGTAAGGGTGGGACTACTACACGTCACATTTTGAATGCGCGAAGAAGCTCGCAAAAATAAGCTGTTCCTTCCGCAGAGAACATTTGTCTTTCGTGCAAATACGTGTCAGGAAATATTAGGGATTTTGTCTTAAGTACTCGTTTAACAATTTGCGCTCAAATAAGCACAGGATTGGGAAGAAAATGTGAAGTACTATTACGTTACTTAAAATTTCCTTTTATTACCCTGATTGGGCGAATGCAATGAAATCTCGTATCCTGAACATAGCCTGATCTGGAGCTGGTTAGCCATGTTGTAAGTAACCAAGGTGACAAAGACTAATTGAATCCTAGATTGTGTCATAGTACCCAAAATCCAGGATTGGTGCAAACTAGTCCTAAATTTAGCTGGCTAACCAATTATTCTGGCTTCATGGTCCCAGGAAGCTAAGCCTCAACACACAACTTCAGGGCTGGAACTGACCAATGGGAGAGCAGAAATGTTGGTAGTGATTTGAAAGTAGCCGTGTGATATACACTGTGTGCAGAATTATTAGGCAAATGAGTATTTTGACCACATCATCCTCATTATGCATGTTGTCTTACTCCAAGCTGTATAGGCTCGAAAGCCTACTACCAATGAAGCATATCAGCTTATGTGCATCTGTGTAATGAGAATATTTCAGAGCTGCAACATCACTGGAGTGCCAAAAAGCACAAGGTGTGCAATACTCAGAGACATGGCCAAGGTAAGAAAGGCTGAAAAACGACCACCACTGAAAAAGACACACAAGCTGAAACGTCAAGACTGGGCCAAGAAATATCTGAAGACTGATTTTTCTAAGGTTTTATGGACTGATGAAATGAGAGTGAGTCTTGAGGGCCAGATGGATGGGCTCGTGGCTTGATCGGTAAAGGGCAGAGAGATCCAGTCCGACTCAGACGCCAGCGAGGTGGAGGTGGAGTACTGATTTGGGCTGGTATCATCAAAGATGAGCTTGTGGGGCCTTTTCGGGTTGAGAATGGAGTCAAGCTCAACTCCCAGTCCTACTGCCAGTTCCTGGAAGACACCTTCTTCAAGCAGTGGTACAGGAAGAAGTCTGCATCCTTCAAGAAAAACATGATTTTCATGCAGGACAATGCTCCATCACACATCCAAGTACTTCACAGCATGGCTGGCCAGTAAAGGTCTAAAATATGAAAAAACTAATGACATGGCCCCCTTGTTCACCTGATCTGAACCCCATGTGGTCCATCATCAAACGTGAGATTTACAAAAAGGGAAACCAGTACACCTCTCTGAAGAGTGTCTGGGAGGCTGTGGTTGCTGCTGCACGCAATGTTGATGGTGAACAGATCAAAACACTGACAGAATCCATGGATGGAAGGCTTTTGAGTGTCCTTGCAAAGAAAGGTAGCTGTATTGGTCACTGATTGGTTTTTGTTATGTTTTTGAATGTCAGAAATGTATATTTGTGAATGTTGAGATGTTATATTGGTTTCACTGGTGAAAATAAATAATTTCAATGGGTATATATTTGTTTTTGGTTAAGTTGCCTAATAATTATGCAGAGTAATAGTCACCTGCACACACAGATATCCTCCTAAAATAGCTCAAACTAAAAACTAACTAAAACTACTTCCAAAAATATTCAGCTTTGATAATAATAAATTTTTTGGGTTCATTGAGAACATGGTTGTTGTTCCATAATAAAATTAATCCTCAGAAATACAACTTGCCTAATAATTCTGCACTCCCTGTAGTGATGAAAAGTTTCACTATTTTGGTGGCTTAGTTCTTTTGACTCTCTTTACTCAACAGAACTGCTCTCTGAACGATTTGTTCTATTAGTTCATATGTAAATTATTATTTGCTTAACAAGATTACTTGTAAATAGTTATGACAAACGACTACAAAACTGAGCGAGATACAATAATAAGTGAAATTAAACTAGCTTTCCTTTTTATTATCAACACACACCAGAAAAACCTCTTCTGATACTTCCAAAACATCGATATTAGTTTGTTTCAGTAAAATCCATATCCAGTTGAAAAATGAGCTTTAGTATTAAATTCGGCAAAACACAACTATGCTGCATCTGATTATGCAAGACAACGAATAAAAGATAAAAACCAGTTTAGAATTAGTCCGGTCTGACCCACCCGTGTTTTCATCATGTTAATCAGTTGTAAATCTTAAAATAGGAACATCACCAGATTTTTATTTATATCAAACATTTATTAACATCACAAAAATTAGTTATCAATGCAGCCTTCAACAAACATAACATATTAACCGACAAATTACCAAACAAGCTTATTAACTTTACTTTCTTTGCCAATGCATCTGAGGAGAAATACACAAACACACACATCTAAATTTTATCATTTCTACTAGCAAAACAGCTAATGGCTACTACTAAATCACGATGTTACGATTGTTACAGTTCATCTAGTTTCCTTTATATTTAGTGGGCACACAAGAACATCAAAAGATTTGAGTATTATATAAATCCAACACACAAATTTGCACAGACAAGGCTCTGATGTTTGAACAGTAGGCTCCAAAAATGCTGGGCTCCTATTCTGAGTAATTGCCCACCCTGCACTGATCATCAGTTTCTCCCTCCCAAGACCATCTTCACAAGCTGAACTATTGTGTAATTGCTAACAAAGCAGCTCTCCTTTGTGTATCAAGAATGAGAGTTGAGTCGGGGACCATTACCAGGGGACAGCATAAAAAGATGTTGTGAAGTCGCTTGATCTTGTCAAAAGATCTCATAACTAATTTAGAATGCTTCTCCTTAAAGTACAATAAAAATCAAAACAACGTTGATTTCTAAAACGCTCACAGTTGTTTATATTGTTGCAAATCAGTTCTCAAGTATCAAACATGATCATGACCCCTTTAAACTTTACCAAACCCATTAAAGCCCACTATTCATGTTCTAAATATGAACACTTTGATGCTGACCTACCCATAAAAGCAGTATTCTCCTAAAATGGTTGTACAACCCACGTCAAAATGTCGATATTTGAGCCCCCAGAGAAAATCTGACTGTCTGCTCTCTGTCTTTAGAAGTTCGCAGGCAGATGTGAAGGACAGCACAACACTCTTCTCGAGTGAAAGGCTCTTATCTTAACTGACCTCTACATATTAAGGCCAGAATACTCCAAGAGCATGCCTCTGGGACCACAGATTGCCCTTATGAGCCTCAGATGCTCATGAGGATAATTTTAGGACATACTTTGAGAAACTCTTTCAAGGATGTGTGTTTATTTTCTCAGCTCTATTGCAGGATGTTGCCTCTGGGTAACAAATCCATTTTCTTTCGTTTGAAAGCACATGAGGCATATAAAGCAATAAAGGGGCTAATAAAGAAGGAACTGCTTTGAATAAGCCAATAAGCTGGTTATTTTCGGTTCATGCTGCAATATAGTGTCTATCTCATTTAAAATTGATCTTATTCCTTCGTCTTAAGTTTAACAGTTCTCTGAGTTTGGGTTAAATGTGTTTTGAACACATTTGGCTAAATGTATTCTGAGTTTTTGGTACAGTTATGTATAGTTAGAATAGTAATGATACATTTTAAGTATAGACACAGGCTAAAAGTTACTTCATACCGAATCATAAAATACCACATAATTATTAGAATCAGACTTGACACAGGGAATAAACAAAGACCAAACATGACTGACTTAATATAAAACATAGACAAACAACCATTCATTTTCTTTCATCCACTCAAGAATGTAATATGTAATAAACTGTAATAATCCTGTTACATGGAATTATTTCAATGGTACACAACTAATTACACTCACAAAGTTATAGAAATATTTGATTAATATAGCTTCTTTATGAAGCTTCTTTGTCTTGAATGATTTCAGCTTCACAGTTCACATTAAGTTAAAAGGATGCTATCGTTTGATTCACTCCAAGGGTTGTCCCATGATTTGTCAGACTTCCAGGCTGACAACAACATGCATTGTTCTGTAAAGAAGCGAGGTCAAATGTTCTTGTTCAGCAGAAACCTTACTGGTTAGTGTTTCCATGGCACAATGTTTAACGGTAAATTCAGTACCAAATTGGTGATTAAATATTCCTTTATCCAGGAACAGTCTAGTCCACAGTCTTCCCTACATCTAGATACCTCTTTTTGGTGCCATATGTGAAATTTTAAGTGTAAAATAAAAATTAATTTGTATCTACCTGTGTGGCTGTTGTCCCTGAGCAATGGACCGTTTCGTTCAACTCCATGCTTAGCTCTCTTGATTCTTGTTCATTTATGAGAACGATTCATTTGAATGATTAATATGAACTATTCATTTGTATAGCTTGTATTAAGAGAATTATCTGATCTAATTGCAAAATGTTTGCCTCAGTCAGCGAGAGTCCCCTCACAGAGGGAACTCCTATCTACTCTACCTGATCCTCATGAGGACTTTGTGAAGCTGCTTTGAAAGCAATTGCTAAAGAAGCGCTATATAAAAACTGATTGATTGATGACAAAGACCCAAAAATAGAGCAAAAACACTAATCTTTGTGAATAAACATGCTCATCAGTGTCTTCTCCAACCGAGTTATTACTAAAGAGTCAGATTCATTCTTTTCACGATTGACACATTACACAAGAGCGCCAACCAATGGCAAGGAGCATCACTGCATCCACTTTTAACACTAACTTGCGAAATTCACCCTGCAGAGAAGCATCCAAGGATTCGTGCAAATCTCAGTTTGGATAGATGTGTAGCAGCCTTGAGAGCTTCCAAGGTAGCTTATCTTATGAATCTGAAAAATAGTTTTCAAGTTTCAATGATTAGAATATTCTATAAACTTGTCGATTTAAGTCAGTCTTCATCAGATTTTAAAGGTGCCATGTCAGGATAACATGACATTCCTGGCATCTTGAAGTGTTGTTCCCTCATCATTAAGATGCCTCAAGTTGTATTCAGATTAGGTCATGCATGTCTGAGTAATCCTTTATTCCTTTTTTGTGAGCTTAAAACGGCTCTTTTCCTCATCCCCACCCTTTTTCCTTACCCCCACCCAAGCCCCACTCGCTTGTCAGTCAAAAAAAACTCGCTAGTACAGACCCTCTCTACGACGAGCAGGAAACGCAGTTTGACTCAGAAGTGTGAGAGCAGACTGACTCTGGATAAACAATGCCAGAGAAGTGCAATTTTGGATTTCCGGAGCCTAACCTTTTGTTTATATTACCAAAGAATGAGTTTATTTGTCAGAAATGGCTCGATTTTGTGTCTACCATGAGAGAAAATGTTGATTGTAAGCAGCACTTCACATTCAACAGGTTCATCAGTAAAGAACTGTTCGATAAAGGATTTATGACAAGGCTGGCTCTTACACTGGGCGCTTTTCCAACTATCCCGTGTTCATTGATTTGGAGGTCCACATAGTAAATGTTTTTTTTATTTGTGCTAGGCTTAAATACATTAATGAAATATGTAATTTTAATTCTTCATACATCAAGCCAAGTGCACACTACATGATTTTATAACCCTATAAGGAAATCTGGTTTCAGCACAAATAAGGAGACTCCATTTGAGGTCCATTTGTGATCCGGTGGAGAACGACTTGTGATCTGAAGGTTTCAGGTTCGATTCCCAGATCCACCAAGTTGAAATGAAACACATGCTCTCCATCTTCAAAAACGAGCAAGGCACCAGTTTCCCGACTGCTCCCTGGGCGTCGCTGCCATGGCTGCCCACTGTGTGTTCACAGTGTGTTTGTTCACTACTATGTGTGATGGATTAAACTGGGATGGATTAAACACAGAACACAAATTCCCGGTATGGGTCACTCCTTAACTGGCCACTTTCACTTTATCTTCCCTCAAATCCTAAAAATACACACACTACAGGATTTAACAATCGTGTGGCTCATGGTGTTCCAGACATCATGATGTTCCGGACACTCGACCTTTAAAGTAATTTCTAGAAATAAATGCTTACAGATAAAAGCTCAAAAGCATTTGCTGTTTTTCTTTTCTTTTTTCCCTTTCATTCACGATCAGCAAACAGGCATTTCAGTTAGCCATTAGTGAGATATCCGAGTAAATTAACAAAGAGTGCCAACTTCAAAGAGGGGTGGGAAAGATTTTTTGAAAACGTTTCATTAGTTCTTTATCCTGACACTGATTCCTGTCACCACCATTAGTTACAAGCACCTGCAGGAGGTCAAGCACCTTTATACCCTTTTACAAGTCACATGATCAAATAGTTGCCCATGCATTTTGGAAATGCAACTGTATGTGTTGCTCATTCATTTGAACATGGCAGCAAAGTCCCAGCAACTCAAAGTCTGGCTGTTGCATTTACAGTTGATATTTTATACATAATAATAATAAATCATAATAATTCATTAATATATAGTGTATATATATATATATATATATATATATATATATATATATATATATCTATATATATATCTATATATTATATATATATATATATATATATATATATATATATATATATATATATATCGATTCTTGACTGTTTTGGATTACTTCATTTGTCAAATTGTCATTCATTGAAAAGTCATCGTTTTACAAACTGTAATAGGGTCTATATAAACTGTTTAAGAATATACAGCAGTCTGGATCAGAGTTCTTGGTCATCTGTCTGTAACATAAATGAGTGAAATGGATTTATGATCGGAGCTCCTTACTTTCTGATCAACACACCATTGTGGTAGCATTCACACAAAACCCAGTGTGTGCCCATTTAGCCTGTTTAACATTTTTGCATAATTTAGGGCAGAGCTACTCACCCTTGAGAGCCCTTCTCTAGCACTGACGTTTCATTCTCATCATTTCTAAACCTATAACATATTGCAAATTTTAACCCATTTTGTGTCTCAGGTAGTGACGATTTGCCAAAAAATGTTACAGCCTATGCCTGATGTCACAATTACTGTAAATGATATATACATGGCATTAAAAGCGAATCTAATAGAGTTTGGAGAAGCCATTAGGACAGAAGTGAATGTGTGTGGGTGGCTGTGCCGCTCCAGCAATCAGTCTTTCACCCACGACGTGAGCTAGGATTTTCTCCTAAAGACCTTGTCACCTGAATAAGGATTCATAAACACTTGAAGATGGATAAAAGACAACGCAATATTTTTCAAGCGAAGAGGATTCTTATAGAGTAATTGTTCTGGAGCTTAATAGGAGGAAGTCAGATCAAAGTTTGATGTCTGCACAGCTAAAGATCTGGCCACATTGCGGCAAAATGTCGCTGTGAAAATGCGCCGGCCGGACGTGGTGAAACATTTAGCTTTTGTTGACATGCGGGAAAGTGCTGATGTTACATAAATAAATGACCTGAGGGCGCTCTTCACTCACTCTCTCGACAAGCTTCCTAGACGCAGCACGGTAGAAAAAGAAGTGCCAAGAGAACAAGGGCAGACCCCAGGATTACATTTACCTTATTTACATTTACATTCAACTTTTCATTAAACTTAACTTACTCATTGTTGCACTGGTTATTTTATTACTTTTATTCTACAGTGTGCCTATTAATTTAAATGTATGTAGATTTAGAAACTATATTCTAGAAGTTGTAGTTTTTACATGTAATCACACTTGTGACCATGGTATTATAAATTTGCAGATTCCGTGTCTAAAATATTTTGTTATTATAATAAATATAATTGAATTAGTTTACGACAATGTCTATTTTAGGTGTTTGACAAAGTTAGGTAAGAATATTCGTTTACTATTTAAATGCAACATATATCATACGTATGTATTAATATGTAAAACA